>CM046035.1:4072899-4273470 GCA_025215565.1 Flaveria ramosissima
CAACAAAGTCAGTTTTCTTTTTAGATCTCCGTTCTTTCTCCACCCTTATCTCCTCTGCTTGTGCATCTATATCTTCTTCAAAATCATAATCTTTTTCTTTTGCATATCTCTTTCTCTTCTTAGCTGCATCAGTTTGCTGCACCCTTGTTTCCTCAGCCCTTTTGTTTTCAGACTCATCTACCCGTCTGATATAATTCCAGCGTTCTGGAGGGTACATATTTTCCCAAAGATGGGTGATTTTTCCAGAGAAATCATGTCGGATAGCACAGCAGTCAGCAAATATCCGAGGGTTCATCTGCACTAGTCTCTTGACTTCACCATGTTTAGGAACATCCGGAATAAGCTCATCAATAATCATCTGAATAAAGCGAGGGTATAACAACCATTTATCTTTCTTCACAGCCATCACATTCTCTGCCATACACGCAAAGATCAGTCTCGCAATGTTTGCTTTCTCCCCTTTACAACATATCACCATAGCTTTGGCCCAGTCAAGATTAAGTCCATCGGATCCACCCTTACGGTGATCTAAGCACATAATAAAAACATGTGCTATATATCTCCATTCCTTAGATAAAAAAGACTTTTTAATCTCCTTCCTTGAACCAAAAGCTGGTCCCTCATATCCCATTTGTCTGAAAGCTTGGAACACTTCAGACTCTGTCATATCAACTTCATCACCAGAATCATCTTCCAGTCTAAGAATCCTAGACACGCTCTCAGCAGTAATAGTTATATCATGATCAATCACTCTAGCTGTGATTCTCTGTACATCTCCTCCAGTGTTGTATTCTGCTGATCTCCAAAAATCTCTAATATGAAGATCATAGATAGTGGGTGAGTGAGAGATAGCATATGCAATAGGTGATCTCTGAAGCCATCTAATACAGTCACGAAATCCGGCCGCCTTCGGAAGAGTATCGTCTAATATGGCAGTGATGTTATTCCTCTCATCAAACTTGAGATTCGCCATGATAACCTGAAAAGAACAACAATTAAATTTGAATGAGAAATACTGAAAATAAGAAAATAAGACAAAAACATAAGAAACAATCAGTTTCGGCAAGCAAAACAATATTTTCGCTCACTAAGACATGATAGTTTCGCTGAATCAAAGACAATTTCGACAAGGAAAACAAACAGTTTCGACAAGCGAAACTATAATTTCGCTCATTGAAACTTGTTATTTTCGCAGAACAAAAGACAGTTTCGACAAGATTAGAATGAATTAAAGTAGTTTCGCAATTAGTTTCACCAAATATTAATTTAGTTTCGCTATTACAAATTAGTTTCGCTGTATGAAACTTAGTTTCGCTGACATAAGAAAACACAAGCGAAACTGTGTAAATTAAAGATCAGTCATTGCGAAATTAGAGAAAATATGGCGAAACTGTTAAGTTCGCTCGGACAACATAACTTTACAGTTTCACTGAAAAGATGTGAACTTTCGTTCAATTTCGCAGAGGAATCAGTAGTTTCGCTGAACGAACAGCGAAACCATCGAAGAGACACAATCCTCATTACTTAAGAATAAATGATATTAACCAGATTAAAGAGTGAATCTAGGTTCGAAACTCACATACGAAGCGAATACCACTAACAATCAGTCCAAAACACAATCACAAATCAAAATCGCCGTTAATGTTACGGAAAAACCCTAAAAAAGAAACTGAACGATGTCGCGAAATTATGAAAGAAATTTCGCAACAATGACTTATATAGCAAACAGTTTCGCAGACAGCGAAACTATAAATTCGTCTGGCGAATTTACAGTTTCGCCCAGTGAAACTGTAATTTCGCTAGGAGATAACTGGTTAACAACTTATTAGCAAACCTAGCGAAATTGCAGTTTCGCTTTGCGAAATTGTTAGCGAAAGAATAATTTCGCACCCTTTTTTTATTATTTATTATTTTTTATTATTTATTTATTTATTTATTTATTTATTTTTTTAATTTATAATACTCAAAGGAAGCACATCACATAATGAGATCTAAAATAATCAGAGATCACATTCTCTAAATATTTTAGAACATAAAGATGATCAAAAATCATCTACCAGTCATGAGATCATACTGAATACAAGATCTGATTACAATCTGCACAGAAACAGCTTAAATTAGAACAAATCAATAACGATTGCTGATATAATTGTCCATTTAAACTCATGCCTTATCTTTTTTCGACCAACAGCTTATGATTCATTTAAGGTTCGATTAGATGCTTTAGAATGCTAAGACCCCACAATCATTTGGTAAAAACGCTCACCCAACCTCAGGATTTCTTGAATTATAAATCAATCTTCATAGAACAAGGTTTGTGCATTAGTGTGCAAATGATTATAAACAGAATATTTCATTCTGAGAGAAATTCATCGATAAGATGATTTGACATAATTATATCAAAATGGTGAGAGCTCCAGATCTATACTCACGTATAACAGAGGAGATAACCATTTGAACATGTGCTGATGAGAGCTCCAGGTCAGTACTATCGTACAGCAGAGGAGATCATCACTCCAGGTCAGTACTCACGTACAGCAGAGGAGATAAGCACAGACACAAGACATCTTGACACTAAATATACCAGCAGAGGGTGATGACAAAACAAAGCAAAATGAACGAAAGATTCATTCTCAATCCAATTTTTGTCAGGACTCAGTTTTTGTGCAATCCAAAACGATTGAGTAAATCCAGACATTCTTAAGCATAAAGTTTAATTTAATCAAAAAGCTGCTGTCTACTTCATTCGTAAGGCTGAGTCTATCAAGCATATCGTTAAAGAATCTGATCCATTTCCTTTTTTTAATGTGAAACAGAATCCAGTAACAGTTACTATCATTTCTCATAGAAGTACTGGTCATGTAAATAAAAATATTTAGAGAATATACAATCATTTCTCATCATGTTAAATTCCGATCTCAGAATAATGATATTACTCCCCCAAATTTTTATTTTCATATTTCTATTATTATAAAAGAATTTTAATTTTAATTTTTTTATTATAGTTTTTTTTTTTTTTTTTTATTTTTTTTATTTTTTATTTTTTATTTTTTTATTTTTTTATTTTTTTTATTTTATTTTTATTTTTATTTTTTTTATTTTTATTTTTAATTTTTTTCGAGTAATCAACGATAAATTGCTTCTGTTATGTCGTTTTTTGCTTGTTTTCTACACGCATTATCTAGATTTGTAAGCTAGTACTCTGAAAACAACTTTTGGACGCTATCGATTATTCAATGATAATCTCACACTTTTTGACTTTTTCACCTGCAATTTGCCATTAATGGCGTCTTCTCTCTCACCTTTCGAATCGTAGATACCGAATCAAGCATTTCGCCATTGATTATGATCTGTGTAGAAAAAGAAAGCTTTGAGACATCTCTTCCAATCTTCAAAATTATCTCCATTAATGAGTCTTGGAAGTCTATTAGGAGCAACACTTTCAAGATCCGCAAGTGTAAGAGTAGTTAATTTCGACATGATAGTTTCGGCAGACAAGTTGATAATTTCGCTGACAAATTCGCTGGAAGAGGTGACTTGATTAACAGTTTCGCTGAAACAATACTATCGCAGACACTTTCGCTTGCAATTTCAGCAGCACTTTCGCTTGAACAGAGACAACAATTGCTTAGTTTCGCTGCTAACTTCGCAGGAAACAAGCTTGAACTTTCGTTCAGAAATAAATTCGGCAGCAATTTCGCTTGATGATTGGTCAAAAACACTATTGAACTTTCGTTCAAGGGAGTACTTTCGCTGAAACTCTAGAAAACAACTTCAGATCCAAAATAACTCATAATTTCGCTGAATGAAGATGACAGTTTCGCTGTAAGAATAGTAGTTTCGCTGGTCGATCTCAAAACCCTTTTTCACCTCAAAATCAATCTGAAATCATCCAAAACTCAATGAATTTGAGATCCGATGATTGTAGAATCTTCCTCAATCAAGAACAAGCATAATTCAATCAATTTCCATGCCAAAAATAGCTGATAATCCAATGAAAATTGATTGAAACTAGATATTGACGAAAACCACAAAAACTCAACAAATCAAGAGCACTAAGACTCTGATACCATATTGTTGGTCCATGTGATCGATGAACAGTACAATTGATATGATAATTTGATCAATATCAAACACACAATCCAAACAACAACAATTGAGAATGAATAAGATGAATCAAGACATAATTGGTACTCAAATGAACAATCTCACTCAATAACAACAAGCACAATTGTATTTCAATGAAGAAACTGCTTAGAAATGGTAGCTTGCAACAGAATTCCACGATTAGGGTTTTGCAAGCTTACCATACAAAGTGAAATGACAATTATATATATAGCAGTCATAGTTTCGCTGACAGTTTCGCTAACAGCGAAACTGTCATGCCGAAACTATAGTTTCGCCTGGCAGAACATAAGTTCGCCGGGTAAACCAAAACAGCAAACTGTGAGCGAATGTATAGATTCGCTCACAGTTTCGCTGGACTGCCAAAACTGCTAATTAATAAGAAAATACAAAATGAAACTAACAAAAGTCCTATTACAATGTAAAGTAAACATGTATACTAAAGTGAGTCTAACCTAACATGATCTTCAGAGAGATTGGGTTTCAGATTGATCTAATACTGGGTGCCCAACCTGTTGCCAAGACATCATATCGGTTGGCTTCGACGGAGATGAAGGAGTTGATGGAGTAGTTGCAAGAGCTACTTGATAAGGGGTTCATTAGACCGATTATCTCTCCTTGGGGTGCTCCGGTCCTGTTTGTAAAGAAGAAAGACGGTAGTATGAGGATGTGTATTGACTATCGTGAGCTGAACAAGTTGACGATGAAGAACCGATACCCCTTACCGAGAATAGATGATTTGTTCGATCAACTTCAAGGGGCGAGTTGGTTTTCAAGGATAGATCTTCGGTTGGGCTACCATCAATTGAAGGTGAAAGAGTAGGATATCCCTAAAACAGCTTTACGCACGCGTTATGGTCACTACGAGTTCCTTGTCATGTCTTTTGGTTTGACCAATGCGCCAACTGCTTTTAAGGATCTAAGGAATCGAGTGTGTCGGCCGATGTTGGATAAAACAGTGATCGTGTTTATTGATGATATACTCATTTATTCGAAGAGCGAGATAGAGCAAGCCGGTCACATTCGGGAGGTTCTAGAGACGTTGAGAAGGGAGAAGTTGTACGCCAAGTTCTCCAAGTGCGCGTTCTGGTTGCGCGAGGTTCAATTCTTGGGTCATGTGGTGAATCCTGACGGGATTATGGTGGACCCGGCAAAAGTGGAGGCAGTGATGCAATGGAAGTCTCCAAAGACGCCATCCGAGATTCGTAGTTTCTTGGGATTGGCGGGCTACTACAGAAGATTCATCCAAGACTTCTCTAAGATTGCTTCTACACTAACCAAGTTGACCCGGAAAGATGTGAAGTTTCTATGCGGTCAAGCTCAAGAGAAGGCGTTCGAAGAATTGAAGGCGAGGTTGACTCAAGCTCCTGTTCTGACATTACCCGATGGAAGTGAAGATCTGGTGGTTTATTCTGATGCTTCCTACTCGGGGTTGGGATGTGTGTTAATTCAGAGAGGGAAGGTTATAGCCTATGCATCCCGACAGTTGAAGGTTCATGAGGTCAATTATCCTACTCATGACTTAGAGCTAGCAGCCATGGTCTTTGCGTTAAAGATTTGGAGGCACTACCTTTACCGTGAAGGGTTTGATAGAACATAAAATCCATGCTTAACCTTTAAACATTCTGAAAAACGCAGCGGATATAATGCTTTTAAAAACGATTTTTAAAGCTGAAATTCCATATTCTTAGGTGACCATTTTAGGTGAAAACAAACCCAAACATAAGGATCTTAAATATATGAATGGACAAGCTATGAACAAACACTAATGTACATAAAATCACAGCCATATGAGGCTGTGAAATGTTACCTTTCTCCAGCAGAAAAGTCGACTTAGAGGAGTGTTTTGGATGCTTGAATCGACCAAGAACTCAATGTAGAGATCCTCAAGCTTCGTATACCCCAAGCACTATTACAAAACACCTTGTATGCTAGGATTAAACACCAAAACAAGCTGCTGAAAAACTCCTTCTTCCTGCCTTGTTTTCGAAACTAGAGAGGGGAGAGAGGGAGAGTTCTTTTGCATGTGTATTCTTCAAAATGGCTGGTCCAAGAGGCAAGTGATAAGACCACTTAATTGTTTGTATCTAATCAACAAAGTGGTCCAATAGGAACACAAGAAGGGGGCGGCCAAAAGGGGTTTGAAATGGGTTTTCCCCCCTTTTATTTTTAGACACATTACAATGTTACATGGTCTTATAACTTGGTATCTCTTAGTAAATGTATACAACTAACCAATTAATTGTATAACATATGTAGCCATTTTAATTTGTAATGTCATCTAACTAATACAAATAACATTACAAATAATATAATTGAACAAAATATCCTAATAAATTGTTCCATGTCATATGCAACTTGTTTAGAAAACCCATTTTCTAAATTGGTGTTAATATTTTATTGCATGATCACATCATCAATTAAATATTATTTGGTGTTTGCTAAGCTTGTTATTGGGTATAACCCGACTTGGATCATGACGTACTAACCACATCAATATTCTAAGTGTCTTGGGCACACAGAATCCTACAATCTCCCACTTGCCCAAGATTCATAGAAGATTGATGCAAGTAGTAAATACCGCCTAACAACGGTTTACTACCCTTAATACGCATGACTTATAGCCATTCAATAACATCATCCCTTTCAAGTGCCCTACTTGAAATGATTTAGGTGAATTAATCATTTATCCTTTTGTTACAGATGTCATGTTAAATCCAAGGACACAGAATGATCATTCCTTGTTGATTTAACTTAATCAGGCCTTGGACATCTAACTCTCAACGAATAAGAGGAACAAATTCCATCTTGACTACATACGTGTCTCACAAACACCTCGTGTTATACCTGAACATATCCTTATGTACTGTCCACTATTTCAGGACAGTGAAGAATAGGCTCAAGGTGTAATACTTGGTGAATATCAAAACCCAATATGTGTCTCAGGTCTGAGGATACCAAATGATATTCGCCTTTACTCAAATTTACTTATGATCAATCAATAAGATTCCATGTAGTAAAATTTGAGATGCGGGTTAGTCCAATATTTGTATCCCACAAATATCTATGAACCTTGGTAGCAACCCATTGCTCTATATTCATCCTTATGAATATCAACCAATCCAAGTTCATAATAATCTTACTTTCACACTTGTTCCCACAAGTATGAGCGACTACGGACATTTTAGAGTAAACATTTTACTCATGGATAAAACATGCTAATTTGGAACATTAATTGAAACATTATAACCAAATAATTTTATTCAAATAATAAAGAGTTCCACATATCCAAATACAAAATGTACAGATCAAATCCAATCACTAGAATATCGAAGTCCCATGGCACAAGTATGACATTCATGCTTTGCCTTTTCAAGGAGCTTCGTGAGAGGATCTGCAATATTTTGATCCGTGTGAACTTTGCGAATACATATCTTTCCCTTTTCAACTTCATCCCGTATGTAGTTGAATCTCCGCTCAATGTGCCTAGTCTTTTGATGAGCACGAGGTTCCTTGATTTGAGCAATCGCACCCTCGTTGTCACAAAAGATCTCTAGGGGTTCCTGAATGGAAGGGACAACCCCTAGATCGGCAATGAATTTCTTCAACCATGCAGCTTCTTGAGCTGCCAATGAGGCGGCGACGTATTCTGATTCTGTAGTTGATAGAGCCACCACATCCTGCTTGGAGCTCTTCCAAGAGACAGCTCCTCCATTCAGAATGAAAATGTATCCCGATTGTGACCGTGAATCGTCACGATCGGTTTGGAAACTCGCATCCGTGTAACCTTTTACAACGAGCTCCTCGTCACCTGATCCATAGATCAGGAACATATCTCTTGTCCTCCTTAGGTACTTAAGTATGTTCTTAACAGCCATCCAATGACTGTTTCCAGGATTTTGCTGGTAACGGCTTGTCATGCTTAAGGCGCATGACACATCCGGTCGAGTGCATATCATTGCATACATGATGGATCCAATAGCAGATGCATATGGGATTGCCTTCATTTTATCTTGCTCATCCTTTGAGCTTGGACATTGAGTCGTACTCAATATTGTTCCTCTTTGAATAGGTACAGTACCTTTCTTAGAGTTTTCCATCTTGAACCTTTTCAAGATCTTATCAATGTATGCACTTTGATTCAAACCAATCAACCGCCTTGATCTATCCCTATAGATCTTTATTCCTAGAATATAGGCGGCTTCACCAAGATCCTTGATGGAAAAACAACTTCCAAGCCAGGTTTTTACACCTTCCAAGGTTGGAATGTCATTTCCAAATAGTAGTATGTCATCAACATACAATACTAGGAAAGTTACTATGCTCCCACTAGCCTTCTTATACACACAAGCCTCATCAGCGTTTTTGATAAAGCCAAATTTCTTTACTTCCTCATCAAAACGGTGATTCCAGCTTCTCGATGCTTGTTTCAATCCATAGATTGATTTCTTTAACTTGCATACTTTATTAGGATGTTTTGGATCGACAAAACCTTCAGGCTGAACCATATAGACATCTTCCTCAAGATATCCATTTAGGAAAGCGGTTTTGACATCCATTTGCCAAATCTCATAATCATAATGAGCAGCTATGGCAAACAATATCCTTATAGACTTTAGCATCGCAACAGGTGAGAAGGTTTCATCATAATCAACCCCTTGAGTTTGAGTGAAACCCTTTGCTACAAGTCTAGCTTTATAAGTATCCAAGTTTCCATGCATATCGGTTTTCTTCTTGAAAACCCACTTACTTCCAACTACCTTGGAATTAAGAGGTGGTACAACAAGTTCCCAAACTTGATTGTCATACATGGATTGCATCTCAACGTTCATGGCCTCAAGCCATTTGTCACAATCCAAATTGGACACTGCATCATGGTATGTGGTTGGTTCATCTGAATCTACCATATAGCATCCATCCATGAAAAATCCGTATCTTTCAGGTGGATTACTAGTTCTACCACTTCTGCGAACGTTTTGTGTGTATTGATCAACCATTTGATCATCTTCAACATCCTCATGTTGAGTGCTAGTTTCAACCAAACGTGCATCGGGTTGTGGTTCTTGATCTTCCTCAAGATCCACTGTTCTACTGCTAGCTCCTTCCATAAGGAACTTTGCTTCTAAGAACTCACCCTTTCTGGCAACAAACACCTTTTGTTCCAGTGGATCATAGAAATAATATCCCATAGAATCTCTAGGATATCCAATAAAGATACACTTGGTGGATCGGACTTCCAATTTGTTTGGGGTGGGAGTCTTAACATAAGCTTCACAACCCCAGACCCTTAAGTATGATAGGGATGGAACTCTTCCATGCCATATCTCAAAAGGTGTCCTTTCCACCTTTTTGGTTGGGGCCATATTTAAAATACGGGCCGCGGAGAGCAAAGCGAAACCCCAAAATGATAGAGGTAATGAGCTTCTAGCCATCATAGATCGAACCATATCCAATAAGGTTCGATTCCTCCTTTCAGATACACCATTATGTTGTGGTGTTCCAGGTGGAGTGAGTTGTGAGACAATCCCACAACTCCTAAGATGATCTTGAAAAACATCACTTAGGTATTCACCTCCTCTATCGGTACGGAGAATTTTAATTGACTTATTGAGTTGATTTTCTACTTCATTCTTGAAGATTTTGAACATTTCAAAAGCTTCATCTTTGTGCCTTAATAAGTACACATACCCATAGCGACTATAGTCGTCGGTAAAGGTAATGAAGTATCTTTCACCATTTCTAGTCATTGGCTTAAAAGGACCACATACATCCGAATGTATGATTCCTAATAAATCTTTTGCCCTTTCGGTAGTCCCACTAAAGGGTGCCTTTGTCATTTTACCTTGTAAACAAGATTCACACACATCAAATGAATCACATTCACTTGTTTTTAAAAGACCATTCTTTTGTAGTGTTTGAATTCTTTTCTTGTTTATATGACCAAGACGACAATGCCAAAGATAGGTATCACTCAAATCCAACTTGAGTTTCTTGGTGCTAGTTTGATACAATGAACTATTTAAAGTATATTCATGAACCAATTCATAAATACCATTAATGGGTATAGCTTTAAAATAGAACATATCATTTAAAGAAACATGAATATCATTTTCAATAAAAGATAATACATAATCATAAAGTCTTAATTGGGATACAGAAATAATGTTCCTAGTCAAACTAGGAGCATACAAAACATTCTTCAAAATAACATCCAAGCCACTTGGAAGTTTTAGGATGTAGTCCCCACGAGCTTCAACTTGGACTTTTGTTCCATTGCCCATGAAGAGGCTAACATCCCCTTGATTGAAGTCCCTACTTCTTTTGAACCCCTGCAACAAATTGCAAATATGAGTTCCACAACCGGTATCTAATACCCATGTGTTTGAAGATGTAACATTAAGATCAATATGAATCATGTATGTTGTACCTGAGGTCTGCCCGGCATCCCTCTTTGCTTTCAACTCTTGGAGATGGACGGGACAATTCCTTGCCCAATGTCCAATCTCCCCACACTTGAAGCATGGGTCGTTAGTAGCAACCTTTTGCTTTTTCTCTTGTGGTTTGGGTGGTACCCTTACCACCCCTTTCCCCTTTCCCCAAACTTGTCCCTTACCCTTGGCAACCTTTGCCTTGGGTGCGGGATAAGGCCTTTTCTTGTTCCCACCTTCATTGATGGTGAGAACGGGTAAAACCCTTTTACCCATGGCTGCCTCGGCCGTTTTCAGCATTGAGTGAAGCTCACCAATGCTTTTGTCCCAAGCATTCATGTTGTAGTTCAACACGAATGTCTCAAATTCTTGGTAAGGCCATTAAGGATCAAATCCGTGGCCAATTCCTTTGAGACGGGACAGTTAAGCCTCTCGAGGCGGTCAATATGACTTTTCATCTTAAGAACATAAGATGAAACAGATTGGTTGTCGTCCATACGACATGCATGGAGTGCTCGAACCGTTTCGAAGCGCTCAACCCTCGCTTGCTGTTGGAACGTTTCCTTCAGCTGGGTTATCATGTCATAAGCTCCGTGATGTTCATACTCCTTTTGGAGATCCGGAGTCATGCTCGCTAGCATGAGACAAGACACTTGGACGGAGTCCTCAGTGTACTTCAACCAATCGTTGAAGGCCTCCTGATCATCCTCAGTAGGTTGATCGGGGATAGGGTCGTCTAAAACATATGATCGTTTCTCTTGCTTGAGAACGATTCTCAAGTTTCGATACCAATCAATAAAGTTGTTATGATTTAGACGTTCCTTTTGGAGGATCGCTCGTAGTGATTGGTTTGACGCGGACGAGTTATCGTGATTTTCATTATTGGTGGCCATCTACAAAATTTAACAAAGTTTTATTTTAGTATTTTCGATATTGTAATTTTAATAATAAATGCCTTTTAAGGTCTTTTTATATTAAAATCTAGAACCCAACATTACATTTAAATTGTGGTTAGGTGACCTTTATCCCACTATTTTAATTAATAAGGTGGTCAACGATTGACGATTGCAACCATTTGCAACTTCTAGAAATATGGGATCGACTTGAAACATCATATGTAAAGTCGGCATGTTAATCCCATCAACACCATTTGGAAACCACATCGTAGGTGATCCATTTGACATGATTTGCAAATCAAGACACCCTACTTACACCCACGTGTGAGTTTGCCAAAACAAGTGGTTAGGTGACCTTTATCCCACAAATAAGGCATTCTCACCTCAAGTCACAAGTTCCCTCAAAATGGTTAGGTGACCTTTATCCCACTAAGAGTTCCCAAGTGACTCAAGTGTTGTGTAAAAGGACGGTGTTGATCTTGTTTGTAAAAAAAATTTAGAGGTTTCATAATTCTAGTTTAGAAAACTCTATGTACTTGTATTTGCATGCTTTCAAATACAAGGTACCTTATGGTTCTTTGATTAAAACCTATTTTAATCTTTAAAAACATTAAATCATTTTAATAACCTTTTATTAACTTTTAAGAACCATCAATTTTCAGCTTGTTAAGTTTGTTAATGAGTTTGTTATGAATATCCAAATATCAACCAAACAATCAAACAACAAACAATCAACCAAGCATAAACATAAACAACCATATGTGCATAACCATAGCCCTTATGTTGACAACACTTGTTTGCCATCACAAGTGTTGTCTATGGTCTTTCTAAGGGTCAAACATATCATAAAAGTTCCAAGAACCTCCCACTAGAAACCGCATCCAAATGCTCCATGTTTCTTGTGTCTTTGTGTCCATCTTTGGGTCTTGATCTTGTACATCTTCCTTTTACAAAATTGTATCCTAATACATTTTTCTAGTAAAGGAAATGAACCTAATCTATTATTACATAACCAAATGAATGAATAATTACAACCCAAATGAATAAACACAAATATTACAACCAAATTGAATGAATAAAACAACCACTTGAATCATCCAAACAACACAAGGCCACAAGCTAGGTTATGCACTTTAACAACCAATGATCAAATCATCAAAATATATCATTAATCCCCACTTAAAACCTTCAAATTTCAGCCAACATAAACTGAAATTTTGGTTTTAAATATTGTCCAAACAATCAACATATCAACATACATATCTTTCAAGGTTTAATCACAAGCATGTGTAATGTAACCTTGAAAGTTGGGGATTTCAACAAGACATAATGTACCAGCCCAAAACAGCCTATAACATGTCTAATATCATCTTTTAAAACCAATTTCAAAAGATGAATCAAGCAAGCCATCCATATAACCGGCTCTTGATGCCATTGAAGGGTTTGATAGAACATAAAATCCATGTTTAACCTTTAAACATTCTGAAAAACGCAGCGGATATAATGCTTTTAAAAACGATTTTTAAAGCTGAAATTCCATATTCTTAGGTGACCATTTTAGGTGAAAACAAACCCAAACATAAGGATCTTAAATATATGAATGGACAAGCTATGAACAAACACTAATGTACATAAAATCACAGCCATATGAGGCTGTGAAATGTTACCTTTCTCCAGCAGAAAAGTCGACTTAGAGGAGTGTTTTGGATGCTTGAATCGACCAAGAACTCAATGTAGAGATCCTCAAGCTTCGTATACCCCAAGCACTATTACAAAACACCTTGTATGCTAGGATTAAACACCAAAACAAGCTGCTGAAAAACTCCTTCTTCCTGCCTTGTTTTCGAAACTAGAGAGGGGAGAGAGGGAGAGTTCTTTTGCATGTGTATTCTTCAAAATGGCTGGTCCAAGAGGCAAGTGATAAGACCACTTAATTGTTTGTATCTAATCAACAAAGTGGTCCAATAGGAACACAAGAAGGGGGCGGCCAAAAGGGGTTTGAAATGGGTTTTCCCCCCTTTTATTTTTAGACACATTACAATGTTACATGGTCTTATAACTTGGTATCTCTTAGTAAATGTATACAACTAACCAATTAATTGTATAACATATGTAGCCATTTTAATTTGTAATGTCATCTAGCTAATACAAATAACATTACAAATAATATAATTGAACAAAATATCCTAATAAATTGTTCCATGTCATATGCAACTTGTTTAGAAAACCCATTTTCTAAATTGGTGTTAATATTTTATTGCATGATCACATCATCAATTAAATATTATTTGGTGTTTGCTAAGCTTGTTATTGGGTATAACCCGACTTGGATCATGATGTACTAACCACATCAATATTCTAAGTGTCTTGGGCACACAGAATCCTACATACCGGACAAAGTGTACCATATTCACTGACCACAAGAGCTTGAAGTACTTCTTCGAGCAGAAGGACCTGAACATGAGGCAAAGGAGATGGTTGGAACTTATAAAAGATTATGATTGCGAGATCCACTACCATCCGGGCAAAGCCAATGTGGTGGCGGATGCCCTTAGCCGAAAGAGAGGCCCGAGCTGATTCGGGTGAAAGCGTACCAGTTGATCATGACTTCCGATGTGATGAAGCAAGTTAAGGAGTTTCAAGATGAGGCATTGAAAGAAGATCATCTTAACTCAGAAAGAATGAGAGGTCTGGTCGCAGAGTTGGGTGAAAACACTTGGTGTTAGAACCCGATTTGGACAAATGTGGATTCCTTGTTTTGGGGATCTACGTATGAAGATCATGGATGAAGCTCACAAAACTCGATACTTTCATCCCGGTGCTACAAAGATGTACCAAGACATGAAGAAAGATTATTGGTGACTGGGTATGAAGCGTGATGTGGTGGAGTATGTGAGTAAGTGCCTTACTTGTCTATAGGTGAAGGCCGAGCATCAGAAGCCGTATAGGAAGATCCAATCGTTGGATATACCGGAATGGAAATGGGAACACATTACCATGGATTTCATTACGAAGCTACCGCGTACTCCGAAAGGGTATGATGCTATATGGGTGATTGTTGACCGCTTGACGAAGAGTGCTCACTTCCTATCGATCCGCGAGACATACTCATCTGAGAGGTTGGCTGATCTATTCATCAAGGAAATTCTAACTCGTTATGGTGTGCCGGTGTCTATTGTCTCTGATTGTGACACCCGGTTTACATCCAAATTCTGAAAGAAATTCCATGACGCTATAGGGACGAGGTTACATATTAGCACGGCTTATCAACCTCAAACTGATGGTCAGTCAGAAAGGACCATTCAGACATTGGAGGACATGCTTCGGGCATGTGTTATTGATTTTGGGGGAAGTTGGGATGACCACTTACTGTTAGTTGAATTCTCATACAACAACAGTTATCATGCCAACATTGGTATGCCCCCTTATGAGATGCTATATGGTAGGAGATGCAGGACACTCGTCTGTTAGGGTGATATTGGTCATAAAGAGTTAGGGAGCGTCGAGGTAATCGAGGCTACGACTGAGAAGCTGGAAAGGATCGAGGCCTTCATGAAGGCAGCCAAAGATAGACAGAAGTCATATGCTGATAAACGACGCAGACCGATTGAGTTCTAGGTGGGTGACCGGGTTATGTTAAAGGTCTCACCTTGGAAGGGTATCATCCGGTTTCGAAAACGGGGGTTGAGCCCGAGGTACATAGGCCCTTTCCGAATCATTGCTCGAATAGTAGAGGTGACCTATAGACTGGAGTTACCAAATGAGTTAAGTGGAATTCACCCGACATTTCATGTATCTCATCTAAGGAAGTGCTTGGCAGATGAAGATATGATTGTTCCACTGGAACATATCGAAGTAGACGAACGGCTCAATTATGTGGAGCAACCAGTGGCAATCATCGATCGAAAAGAGAAGAGGCTGAGGAATAAAACGGTTCCTCTTGTGCCTGTACAGTGGAAGCACAGGAAAGGATCCGAGTCAACATGGGAGACTAAAGAAGAAATGAGGCATCATTACCCATGTTTGTTCGAGGAATAACAGGTTTTGGGGACAAAACCTATATAAGGGGGTGGACTTGTAACACCCGGATATTTTCTTTGAAGCCGACGAAAGAAGAAAAAGAAATAAAGTCCAAAGTCGAGGGACCAAACTCGCCAAAACGGGAAAAATGTTGGATGAGTAGAGGAATAAGAGGGGAGGGCAGCCCACACCCTCCCTACACTTGCAAAAACTCAGCCAAAGAAAGAAGAAATGGATAAAAAGGGAGAAAAAGCTTGGTTCGGGTGGATTCGAGCATGAAAATTGAAGTGTAGCGGGTTGAATCGAAGCTCTACTCGACGGGGTTGTTTGTGTGAGTTCTAGAACCCCTCTTTTACATGTTTTCAACTGATTTGGGGCTGGAACACATCTAAAAACCCGTTTTTGAAATGTGTGTGTTTGACCCCTGTGTATGTGTTTGTGTGTGATGCGAGTGGAGTGTGATTTCGGGCTTGTGTGTGCTTGAATGGTGTTGTGGTATGTATTCTTAAGGTTTAGGATGGTTGATTTGGGCTTAGAAGAGGTTTGGAAGAGCTTGGAGGTCGAAAATGGTAGCGTGGGTTCGGGATGAACTGCATTCTGCATCAGCTAGGGCTATGCGATCGAATGGCATGCGATTGGAGGCCATACGACGGAAAGGAATGCGACTGAGGTCCATACGCATGCCAGTCATGCGATTGAGGTTCATTCGCATGTGAGTCGTGCGACTGGAGCCCATACGCATGCCAGTCGTGCGACTGAGGGTCATTCGCATGGGGAGTCATGCGACTGAGGTCCATACGCCTAGTTCTATCCGCATTAGGTCCATTCTCACAAGTGTTTATCCGCATTACCTCTATTCGCATGGGGGTTCATTCGCATATTATCCATTCGCATGATGTTCAGTCGCCGGGGAGGCCATGCGACTGAAGGGTGCCCAGACGCCCAAGTAGGGCTTGTGTACCCGGGGAAAAACGTAGTTTATTTAATGACTTTCGGGGGAAAGTGCAGATGTAAATTTTGATATGGAAGGTTCTCGGGAGTTCATATAAGATAACTTTTGAGGCCATAGAGGTTATGTTGGGCATAGATGATGTTAAGGATGTATGATGTTGTATGATTATGCATGAAGTATGGTATGTATGTATGATGATGCCCTGTATAATGATATTGACAGTGTATGTTAATGTTCCTTGTTATGATGTATGTTTATCTTTCCCGTGGCTTTACGCGTTATGTTAATGAATGAAAGGAAAGTATTATGTAACGTAAAGTGGAAGATAATGAAAAGAGGAACATGATGAATGAATGCATGGATTAATGAATGAATGAAAGTAAGAAAGGCTTGCAAGCAAATGTATGGAGGTGCACACCCAATGAACGGTGTTAGCTCAACGGTGTGCGGGTTAGCTACCCCGGAAGGATGCACACTGGGGTCCAATCTTTTGTGATTGACCAAATGTATGGGAGCCTTGCCGCTTTCCCTAGGTGCTGGAGTCAGCTTCGTGTACAATGTTCGAGGTCTATGAAAGACCTCAGGCCCAGTTACCCACTTCGTGCAGAATGTTCGGGGTATAGCTTATGGCATTGATCTGGAATGAAAGAGAAAGATAAATGGTGAATGTACTTTCCCTAGGTACTGGAGTCATCTCCGTGCCCAATGTTCGGGGTCTATGAAAGACCTCGGGCCCAGTTACCCGCTTCGTGCACAATGTTCAGGGTAATGTATATCTCATTGAAAGAAATGAACATACGAATGAAAGAAAGAAAGTATGTATGAATGTGAATGATAATGACGTACGATGAATGAACAAAAGTTAAAGAATGAATGATGAAGATAATAATGATATTATCTATGTGTACGTATGATGTATGATCGCATGAAAGTAATGAACGGTTTTAAAAGAAAGTAAAGTATGTTTTACTATAAAACTAGAACTCACCCAGCAACGCTGACTTTTATGTGTTTCCAGTTGGCAGGTAATGGTTGCTGAGGATGGCACTAGGCGGCTGCTCAGCTCTTTTGGATGGCATCCATTTTTATAATGCTTTTGTGATGTAATGCAACATGTATTTTGTAACTTGATAACGATGTATTGTTTTGCAAAAGCTTTTATAATGAAATGAGATGTCTATTTTGATGATTCTGCTACGATGTTTTATGAAAGTTAAATGTATTTTTATGTTTTATGTGCGATGAGGATCCAACTGTAAGCGTCCCGAGAACGGGGCCTTACATCATACTCCCATCTAACTATAGATTCCAGTTCAGGACCTTCCACCATTTTAAAGCACCATGAACTTTCACTATTTAATTTAATGTTGGGAATAGATCCGGCGCAGCGAAGATTGTAAATGGCATTGGCTGCTTAATCACTGTGAATTTTCTTAGTTTGATATGTCTTGATTTCCCAAGACGTAAAGGGGCATCAATAACTATAAGAGATATGGTGACAATATCATCACTTGAATTATTATTCTTATTTTGTTTTTCCAAGATCTGCACTATTATTATGTAGTTTGTGTCTTCTCTACCAAGAAAGATGCAATTTTAGTTGTATGTTTGGTGGACTAATTTGAACTTGCAAATAAACATATTGCTATAATATAATAAGAAGCTTGATAATCTTTAATTCGGGAGATTGCAAGAGATTTTTTTATAAAAATAAAATATTGAATTTAATCTCTACAAAGAAGGTATCTGAAAGTTGAGTATTTTGGTGGTGATACGGTGATAATTACTAAGCTTTTTCATATTTTCTAGTTCTTATAGGGATTTTTAATTTTGTTTTCATTTAGTTTAATTATTTCAAGTAATTAAAGCTAACAAATGTATTTGATATTTGAACCTTCAACTGATCCTCTACTAATTACATCACTATACATGTACATTTTCTAAATGGTAAATATATCTAACTCCTACTCCTAAACTACTCCAAATTATTCTACCTCATTATCGGTTTGAACCTCAAACCTTTCATCTAAAAGACAAGAGCTTTTATCAAATTGACTAGTCCCACGTTAACATGTGCATATTATATACTTTAAAAACTCAATTCATTATGGTCATGTTTGAGTTTAGGTGGTTTGTATAATTGCTTTACTAGTATTTTTAAAAGTCACAGAATACGAACAAAGTAGGTCCATTAAAGAATTTTTAGTAAAAAAGTGATTATTGGGATTTGAAATCCATTAATGAAATATGAAGACGTGAGTATCTCGGCTTGGATAACCTGATCACATTCGACTCTGATGGAAGCATCAAATTTACATATTTGTAAAGAAAAATCAACTCAATACATGTATTTTTGTATACATATATGCACATGTAAATAGTCGATTAATACATATATAAACATCAAGTTTACACATTACGTATATGTACATAATAATTTAAATAAAGTTAGAAATTTGCATATATGTAAAAAAGATGGCCTGTTTAATGATTTACGTATATGTAAATAGCATGAAGTTTGAAAATTCAATGGTTGGTATCAAAACTATACATATCTACATGGTTAATAATTTGATACTTGTATGATCCATATGAGTATTTACATATATAAATACTATGAAGTTTATACATATGAAAATAGTATAAAAAAGTTAATCCCTTGTTTAAATCTATAAATTTTTTTATAAACAATTTGAAACATACTCATGTAAATACTAAGAAATTAACACTGTGTGTAAAAATATATGTAGTAAAAGGAGAGAGAAGAAAAAAAGTGGATATTTAATTAATTTCTTAATTGGAGAGAGAATTTTATTACTTGACTATTATTCCTTTTCCTTAATTAAACTCATTTAGTGACATGTTTATTTAATATTTTAACCCTCCTTAATCACAACTAATTGATCTATATAATCAATGGTTAATATTAGTTCTAGAGTTCTGAAAAAAAAACTAAGTTCTGAAAAGAACCTGCAGGATCGGTTTTTGTTACTCAGCACAGATATTAACTCTCAAATTCACTAACTCACACTCGGTTTGATGATGCAGAATCCTTACATAGTTGATAATAATATACTAAGTAAGATAGAACACAAGAAGATAAATTTTTCAAGATACTTGTATATATTACTTCTCAACTCAAAGTATTACAAGATTCTTACAAGCATATTACATGAGTTACAATGAGAAACTATATATACTACTACCTACAGCCGGATATACTTTGATACCAGCTGGAAACCTATGACTAAAGCAAATACCACATTACTAAAGGCAAGGTATCTTAGATAAAAATAATATCTAAGATTTGGTAGTCATGACATGTCCATGACTTACCTTTTGTCACCAACTAAAGTTGGTAAGTGTACTAACTGATAAAAAATGAACAGTGGAATAAAGTATTGTCAACTACATGGGCGTGGGAAAGGCACCATGCAGTATCTCAAGGATTTGCAACGGAGTGTCAGAGAGACCATAATTATGTCCACTAGTTCATAGTAGGTTCTTTCGAAGGTTAATTGGCTTAGGAAGAACAAGTTCTTCTGAAGCCACTTATACTTCAGAAGAGGCTACTTCTTCCGAGGCTTGAGACATTCTTCAGGCCTTCATATATCGGAAGTCATTGCCTTGATTTCTTCTAAGTGTTGAACTTCGGAAGAAGGAATACTTTGTCTTCAAAAGTTGGAGTTCCTCTTTGGAAGCTCTTTCAGACTTGACCTTCGGAAGCTCAGCATTTGTCTTCAGAAGTTCTTCATCAGTTGCACCGAAATTGTCTAAGTGTTTGGTTTGGTTGCACCAGCCTTACTTGATCCAACAAACTCCCCCTAGGCTGATGCTACCAAAACCTCACTTGTTTCTACTTCTCAAAACTTTTAGCACCAGGGAGAGAAGATATTTATCTGTCTCTTTGTTCTTCCCAGATGTGGTGCTGAGAAGTTTGTACAAATTGCAGGATCGGGTTTTGTCACTTAACACTTGGATTTCTCTCAAACTCACTTATACTACACTCAAATCAGATGAAGTAAAATTTTTTCTAAGAGTTGATAATAATATAATAAGTAGCAAAGAACACAAGGAAATAATTTTCAAGGCACTTATATATATTACTTCTCAACTCAAAGTATTACAAGACTCTTACAAGCATGAAACAAGAGTTACAAAGAGAAACTATAAATACTAGATCCTACAGCCGGATATACTTTGATGCCAGCTGGAAACCTAAGACTAAAGCATATACTACAATGCTAAAGTTAAGGTATCTTAGATAAAGCATTATCTAAGATATGGTAGTCATGACATGTCCATGACTTACCTTTTGTCACCAACTAAAGTTGGCAACCGTACTAACTGATAAAGGTAAACAATGGAATAAAGTATGGTCAACTACATGGCTTTTGAGAAAATGCCATGCAGTATCTCAGAGGTCTGCAGCGGAGTGTCAGAGAGACCATACTTATGTCCACTTGATAATAGTAGTGTCTTCCGAAGGTAACTTGGCTTCGGAAGAACAAGTTCTTCCGAAGCCACTTATACTTCGGAAGAGGCTACTATACTTCTGAGGCTTGAGGACTTCTTTCATACTTCAGAAGTTGACTTCTGATCTTTCACTCTAAGTCTTGATCTTCGGAAGTGAATACTTTGTCTTCGAAAGTTGGAGTTTTCCTTCGGAAGTTGATATTACACTTTGTCTTCGGAAGAACTCCTTTTCCTTCGGAAGTTCCACACTTAGCTTCGGAAGTCTTTTATTAGTTGCACCAAAATAGTCTAAGTGATTTGGTTTTGGTTGCACCAGCCTTTCTAATCAATGGTTAATATTAGTTCTAGAGTTCTAAAAAATAACTAAGTTCTGAAAAGAACCTGCAGGATCGGTTTTTGTTACTCAGCACAGATATTAACTCTCAATATCACTAACTCACACTCGGTTTGATGATGCAGAATCCTTACATAGCTGATAATAATATACTAAGTAAGATAGAACACAAGAAGATGAATTTTTCAAGATACTTGTATATATTACTTCTCAACTCAAAGTATTACAAGACTCTTACAAGCATATTACATGAGTTACAATGAGAAACTATATATACTACTACCTACAACCGGATATACTTTGGTAGTCATGACATGTCCATGACTTACCTTTTGTCACCAACTAAAGTTGCTAACTGTACTAACAGATAAGAAATGAACAGTGGAATAAAGTATGGTCAACTACATGGGCGTGGGAAAGGCACCATGCAGTATCTCAGAGATTTGCAGCGGAGTGTGAGAGAGACCATACTTATGTCCACTGGTTCATAGTAGGTTCTTCCGAAGGTTAATTGGCTTAAGAAGAACAAGTTCTTCTAAAGCCACTTATACTTCGGAAGAGGCTACTTCTTCCTAGGCCTAAGACATTCTTCAGGCATTCATACATCGGAAGTCATTGTCTTGATTTGTTCTAAGTGTTGAACTTCGGAAGAAGGAAGACTTTGTCTTCGGAAGTTGGAGTTCCTCTTCAGAAGCTCTTTCAGATTTGACCTTCGGAAGCTCAGCATTTGTCTTCGGAAGTTCTTCATCAGTTGCACAAAAATTGTCTAAGAGTTTGTTTTGGTTGCACCAGCCTTACTTGATCCAACAGAACCTAACCGTATATATAGGGGATAGTCCTTGAGAAAACCAATAACTATGTGAAAACCAAACAAAACCATGGAAACCAATAAAATAATTCATAAATTTTATGTTATTTTAATTGTTAAAAGGGCATTTAAGTACTTGTTATAAATATGTTGAACATAAATATGATAATGAAGAGTTTTACGTATACGTAAGACTTTATCAAATGAGAAATGGTTACGTATACGTAACCTATATGTGACGTATATGTAAAACCATGCTACGGTTTTTCATTTAATCGATACCTTGCAGGACCGTTTAAGGGTGGTCAATACAATCACTTTCAAAATGAGGAGAGTGTTTAGAACATTTAACTGATCAAATAGGGAACTTTGTTTTTTTTAAAGGATACTAAGAACACAAGAAAATATTAAGACATAACAAAAGAAAAATAACAAATAAATATGGTTTTCAAGAATACTGTATATTGCTCTTAAGTTCTTTTACAAGTGTTACAAAGCATCAAAAGACAAACTAGAACATGAAATAATTTATACTACATCTTACAGCTGGCTATACTTTGAAAGCCAGCTGAAACACTAATCTAGACAACAAGATCAATGTAGAGTCAAAAGGCAGATTGCCTTATGACTTGTGACTATAAGATGTCATAACTCACATCCTAATATATTACAAAAAAGATTAAAAGTACAAAGTGGAAAGTTACAGACTCTCAACCTTAATCTACAGTTGCAAAAGCATGGACCTTTTCACTAACTTATACAAGTTGGTGAGTCTTTAGAGTTGCAGCAAAAAGTGGGTCAGCTTTATGCAAAAGTTTATCAGAAAAAGCATGTCTTCTCTGTCTTCAGAAGAAATCAGTCTTTACTTCATTGGCTTCGGAAGACTTTGTCTTTGAAGCTTCAGAAGACTTCATCTTTGGCTTTGGAAGATTTGGTCTTTGGCTTCAGAAGATTATACACTTAGAATATTATTCTATGAAGAGCGTAAAACTTCCAAAATAACTTCTACCTTGTTTATAAGTGCATGCATGCTGGAAGCTCTTTGGTTACTTTGGTTGCATAAGCCTTTCTTATATAACCTTACAAACTCCCCCTAGGCTGATGGTACCAAAACAGAGAAGGCTGTTCAGATATTGATAGTCTTCATTAGAATCAAGACCATGTCCTTCTTCATTGATTGGTCAGGATCCCATAATACCTTCTCTTGTCATAGAGATCATGTACAGGAAGATCAAGCATATCTTGCCAGAAATAGACATCTTGATATCCTTGATCTCTTATGACATACAATCTATTTGAATTTGCAGCAAAGGTCCAAGAAAGAATAGGTCTTCTAGATGCAAAAGACTATGCTTGAGTTGGAGTTGGTTGATCAACCTCTTCTTGCACTTTCTCAAGATGCTCTGACTCATCCTGAGGTGTGGAGGTGGATGCCTTTGACTTCTTCTTCTTAGATACGCTTTTCATGGCCATCCTTTTCCTCCTCTTTGAATTATTTAACTGAGAGGACTGGCCTTCAGCACCAAGTTGTTTTGTTCTATCTCTCTCAGTTGGGTCCTTTTCCCCCATAGGTTCAAAAGGAGAGGGAGCAGGACCCTGTTGTGGATTAGAAGATGAAGTTGGGCGAGATGCAGCTTTAGGTCCAGGTTATGTTGTCTTGGTGGGTTTAACCTTGACCTCAACTTCAAGAGGAGCTTGACTTGGTGGAGAATGCAAGTCAACAAGCTCTTGTTTTTTAATCTTCTGCTTGATCACTCCAATGTGCTCATCCATAGTGGATAGAGACATTGGACCAAGCCTCCTTCCGAAGAATCCATAGAGCTTTAAGAAGCTCATCATCCTCTACCTATCAGCAGACTTCTTTTGACTCTTTTGGATGATGGCTCTTGATTTTATAACCTCTTCTCTCATCTTTCGCTTAGCAGCCTTTTGTTCTTTGATAACTTGTTGCTCCAACTGCTTAAGATACTCGAATTCTACATACTCATGTAATAAGGGAAGAAGTGCAGATGCCTGATAGAGGCATGTGGCACTCAGGTAGTTGATCATGTTTTGTCTATCAACTTCCTTGTCTACCTGAGGTTGTTCAGTTGTGATGAGTGCAGATAGTATATATATTTTGATAAAGATTCTTCACACATATTATGTTTTATTTGGTTATTACTAATACTAACTACACACACAAAAGGAAAGTGTACCTGTCGTATGGTAATATAGTGTTGGTAAGAACCGAGTATCAATCCGTGGACACACTAAGCCTACTCAACAACCCTTATAATTGACTATCAGTTTTATGTTTTAGAAAATGATAAGTTAAACATAATAACGATAAATAAAAATAGATAAAGATAGGTTGAGACTTTTGGTGATTCTTTTAGTGAAGTAAGGTTGTTATCCTAATTTAGATTACACTTATGTAACTGTGATGAATTGGTGGTGTGATTAAAGATATTGATTAATGTCATTATGTTAATGTTTATAAAGGTGAGCTGGCGCGATTTCTCTTCTATCCGCTTCGTAGTGACTAGGATCACGTCAGGCTGATTTTACTACTTAGATCAAAGCCCTAGTAATGTAGGTAAATCTTTTGTGACCTTTTTGACATAAGATGTCTAAAAACATACCATTAATTTTAGAAAAGCGTAACAATTACTGTAGATTTCTCAGACTAATAAAAGGGAACCCGCAAATGCTCAGAAAGTTAAGGTGATATGATTTCTAATAACCATTTCTAGTTCATTATCCATGGATTTATTATGAAGACTGGTTTCGCGAATGAAAGTTGATCATACGTTTTTCAACCGTGTATGACAATCATAATCACAAACCATAAAGTTATAACTTCCTGTTCAAATGTAGATGCTACCCATCAAAAGTTTTCCCAAGACCACTATAACATTAACATAATATATGTCACACCATTAGTTCATCACAAATTACATAAATTTCATTAAATTAGGATAACACATGAAGTTAGCTCATAATGAGCTTGAACATAACAACAAAGATAAAAGATAGTAATGACATTACCGGTAAATTAGAACAATCAAACCGGTGATCTACAATGGATGATGTTTAGACAATTCCAAGCTTCTTCTAAGTGTTGAATGAACCTCCAAAACCTTCTAAGGACCTACAAAGGCTGGGTTCCTGAGAGGGAATACCAGCACTTCACCTCCCAAAAGCTACTCTTCAAGTTACAAATGAAGTCCTATTTATAAGCTTTCTTGAGTGTTTAAGCACGACCCCATGCCTAAAAGGCACGGCCCCATGCTAGTACAATGTATGTAAAAGTTGTTCGGATCGTACGCTCAGATGTTGTTGGGCACGGAACTGTGTTCAATGGGGCACGACCCCCTGTTTGTGGTGGGGCACGACCCCGTGCCTCCTGGGGCATGCCCCCGTGCCTCGGGTCGGGGAATAATACTTTTTGTCGTGTCGGACCAACAAACACGGGGGTGTGTTGATTTAAGCATGGGGGTGTGTTTCAGGCTGGGCATGGGGGTGTGCCTCATGAAGCACGACCCCATGCTTGAACTCCAAAAGCTTGGTTTTCTTCATTTTCTTCTTATTTAGGCTCCTTTTGTTCATCATGGTCTTTTCCAAGCCTGAAAACACAGTATGAACGATTTAAGTATCAAATCATCATTTTTAGTAAGAGTTTCTGGAATAATTGATGTGCAATTGATGTGTTTTATATGTATAATTTGAAGCACATCAAGTTGCCACAGCCTCTATCTCAGGACTTTCTTGAACTAGAGAGAGGATAGGGGCATGCTTGTATAGCCTTTTCTGCCTTATTTCTTCTTTGATCTTGAGGAGCAATTCTGCATCCTCTTGCCTCCATTCTCTCCTTAGAAAGCTCCATCTCTACCAGTTCATTCAGTTCTTCTAAGAGGAGAGAGATAATTTCATCTACTTCATAGTTCCTCGTCCCCAAGTAGTTTATCCTGGCTGCCCTCAACTCATTATTTTGAGTGTTTGGCTTGGGGTAGCTCTAATAGCAGCTTACATGATGTCTGGGGACCCACTTGAACTTTCTCCCCTTAGCTTCCTCTTACTCTCTTTCTCCTCCTCCTTAGTCTACTCAAGAGTCGGCTTTCATTTCTCTTTGTCACTCATAGGCCTTGGTGACTTAGGGTGGAGAGAGCTTTGGCCTTCATTGCCTGATGTAGCAGTCATGCTCTGGTCAGAGAGAAGCTATGAAGAACCTTCACCAGCTGGTCCCTCACTAAGGGTAATAGGTGCTGAAGAAGTATCTATATCAAGGTTCACAGGTTCAACTACTAGGCCTACATTCATGGCTTCCCCTTCGAAGCTAATCTTAGGTTCCACGTCAACATCCAGTTGACCAATAGCTTTACATGCTAGCCTCTATCTATATAGTCTTGATCTTCGCTTGAACTCTTCTAGCACCCTCTCTTGAATGATATTCGCTAACCTTGTAGCTTGCTTATGTTGACTTGGGTTGGAAAGTGGAAGGTCAATCAGATAGGTGCTCTCATAGAATCTAAAGTTAGAAAAGTTGATGATTTCCTGTTGCCCCTGAGTTCTAGAGATTACTAGAGCTTGTAAGGATTCCTATAAGTCTGATGCAGCCAAAACATCCAAAGTCTCTCTGCATGCATGCACTAAAGAACATAAGTAAAAATGCTTCGGAAGTTTTACACCATGCACTAGAAATATTCTAAGTGTCAAATCTTCCGAAGCCAAGGCCAACATCTTCCGAAGCCAAAAGTGAAGTCTTCCAAATCTTCAAAGACAAAGTCTTCCGAAGCCAAAGAGTGAAGACAGATTTCTTCCGAAGACTTTTAGAGACATGCTTTTATTTGATGTACTTTACCATAAAGCTGGGTAACCTTTTTGCTGCAACTCTGTAAAGTCACCAACTTACATGAGTTGGTGAAAAGGTCCATGCTTTTGGTAACTGTACATTGAGGTCTTGAGTCTGTGCTTTCTACTTTATGTACTTTTATCCTTTTTGTAATATATTAGGATGTGAGCTATGGCATGTCATAGTCACTTGTCAAAAGGCAATCTGCCTTTTGACTCTACATTTGATTTTGTGTGTTGTCTAGTCTTATGTATCCAGCTGGCCTTCAAAGTATGGCCGGCTGTAGGATGTAGTATATGTATCTCAAGTACTTGTAACTTTCTAAGTATGCTTTGTAACATTTGTAATAGAACTTGAGAATCAATATACAAGATTGTTGAAAACAAATTACTTGTGTTGTTTTGCTATCTTGTTCTGTCTTATTCTTACTTGTGTTCTTAGCATCTTTCACTAAAGTTAACAAGTTCCCTATTTGATTTGTTAAGTGTTCTAAGTAACTGTCCTCATTGTGTTGTTGTGTTGTAAGTGCATACCCTTCAACGGTCCTGCATTTGGTATCAGAGCATTTCAGGCTCATGATATAATATCTCACCATCTTAAGATCCCTCACACACACAAATACTTCACAACTCAAATGGCAGCTATTACCAAAGCTGATATGGAAACTGGAACTATGACAAAGTCTCCACTGATCACTCCTAAAGACTTTGATACTTGGTGTCAAAGAATCGAAGGCTTCATCAAGTCTCAAGACTCCAGGATGTGGGACTCTATTGTTGAAGGACCTTACATTTCAAGCACCATTTCTTCTATAGGTGGTGGTATGATTCCAAAGGGTGTGGCTGATTACTCTGAAGAAGACATGAAGAGAATAGAGATTGATCAGAAAGCCATGACAGCCCTTCAAACTGCTCTTCCAAACTCCATCTACAGAGGCTTCAAGAAGTGCAAAACTGCCAAACAACTATGGGAAGCACTAAAGCTGATGTATGAGGGGTCTACTAAAGCAAAGGAGAACAAGAAGGATCTCCTGAAGGAGCAGTTTGAAAACTTCACCTTCAAGGTAGGTGAAACCATGACTCAACAATACTTCAGGTATATTGAGATTGTGGATACTCTAATGGATGTTGGAGTAACTCTTGAGAACAGGGACATTTTAAGGAAGTTTATGTCCTCACTTCCTAGATAATGGACACATTATTGTGTTGTCATCAAGAGGACTAAGAACCTTAAGACACTTACTCTTACAGAGTTGTATGGTATTCTTATTGGCTACCTGATGGAGATGAACATACAAAACTCATCTGGTAACTCCAGCAATCAACTGAGTTAAGCCCTCCATGTGGTTAAAAGGGAAAACATTGAACTACAACATCATCTATATGCTACCTTGACAACTCACAAAAGGCCCCTTTCATCACCTTCCCAAAGACTCCAAGGAAAAGCTACACTCAAGGAAGTCCTTTCCAAGAGACAAGTTCTTCTCATGCTTTTGTCTCTACTGATGAAACCACAAGCAACTTTCTCTTCACCCTTGAAGACCTGGACTGTATCCATCCAGATGACCTAGAGTACATGGAGATAATTCAGCAGATGGCTCTTCTCACTCATAGGGCCAAGAAGTTTCTTTCTTGGTCATGTGGAGACTACTCTTGGAAACGTGCATTCGGAATCTCCAAAATGAAGAAGAAGACAAGTGGAAACTTGCATTCGGAAGAAAATTTGGTCTCGAAGAAAGTAATACTTCCGAAGCACTGAAGCCTGCTGTAGTGAAAGCAAGATCTTCCGAAGGTCCAGTCATCAAAACTTTCAAAGTCATCAAAACTTCCTAAGTATTGAAGGTCAAGTCTAAGCTTCCAAAGGTGGTATGGAAGTCAAAGAAAGACCAAGTGACTAAAGTTCTTCATCAACATCAGCAAATGATCCTTCTAGCATGACAATAGGATCAATTACTATTGCATTGTCTTCAACTTCTTTTGATGAGCCCAAGACCAATGAAGCTTGGGTTTCCAAATGTAACTAATCATCTCTTTTGTGTAGGAACAGCTCAAGACAAACAGAAATGTACGGATCATTGATAGTGGCTGTTCCAGGCACATGACAGGTAATAGGTCACTACTCCAAAAGTTTGAAGGAATTAATGGAGGACCAGTTGCTTTTGGAGGAGATATAGGAGGTTACATTACAGGAAGGGGCAAGGTCACAAATGGTAAGCTCAACATTGAGAAGGTAAACTTTGTCAAGGAGCTTGGGTATAATCTTCTGTGTGTATCCCAATTTTCTGTTAAGAGTCATAACATGCTCTTCACTGAGCATGAATGCATTGTTCTCAGGCCCAGGTTGGTCATTCCTCATGAGCATATCCTACTCGGAGCCCCCAGGAAAGGGAACATGTACAAGATGGATTTGCAAGAAACATTTCTCTCTGGAGAAGTTTCATGCTTTGTATCTAAACCAAATAATAATGAGTCTTTCCTCTGGCATAAAAGAATGTGCCATGTAAATTTTAAAAACATGAATAAATTAATTAAGAATGATTTGGTAACTGGAATACCAAAGAAAGAGTTTACAAGTGATGACCACTGTATTGCATGCCTGAAGGGGAAGCAACACAAGGTATCTCACAAGCCAAAAGAAAGAAATTCCATCATTAATCCCTACATTTATTACAAATGGATCTCTTTTGCCCCACTAGTGTAATGAGTCTAGGAAGGACCTCTTATTGTTTGGTGATCACAAATGACTTTACCAGATTCACTTGGGTCTTCTTTCTAAGAACTAAGATGAGACCCCTGAGATTTTAAAGAATTTCATCTTAAAGATTGAGAATCAATATGATCACAAGGTCAAAACCATAAGATGTGATCAAGAAACTGTATTCAAGAATCAAATCCTTGATACATTCTGTGATGAAAAAGGTATTACAAGACAATATAGTGCTCCCAGGACTCCTCAACAAAATGGTGTTGCTGAGAGGACAAACATGACACTAATTTAAGCTGCAATAACTATATTGTCTGACTCTAAACTGCCCATCACCTTCTGGACAGAGGCAGTGAACACTGCTTGCTATGTGCAAAATAGAGTTTTAATGGTTAAGACACATGGTAAGACTCCTTATGAACTTGGAACAAGAGAAAACCTTTCATTGATTTTCTCAGGTCATTTGGTTGTCCTTGCACCATCTTGAATACCAAAGATCAAATTTTTAAGTTTGCTGAGAAATCAGATGATGGACATTTCATTGATACTCTTCTAAAGCTAAAGCTTATAGAGTATACAATCTTAGAACTAGAGTACTTGAGGAGTCAGCCAATGTGACTTTCAATGAGCACACTCCCACTGTGAAAGGTTCTGGTCCGGATTAGCTATTTGATCTTGGTTTAGTTACCAACTTGGAAGGATTCCTTTAAGTCTGATGCAAACCAAAACATCCAATGTCTATCTGCAAGCAATGCACTAAAGAACTGAAGTAGAATTGCTTCGGAAGTTTTACACCATGCACTAGAAATATTCTAAGTGTAAAATCTTCCGAAGCCAAGACCAATATCTTCCGAAGCCAAATATGAAGTCTTCCGAAGCCTCAGAGACAAAGTCTTCCGAAGCTTCATCCTATGAAGACAGATTTCTTCTGAAGACTTTTAGTAACATGCTTTTAGTAACATGCTTTATAACACTTGTAATAGAACTTGAGAAAGCAATATACTGCATCCTTGAAACCCAAATCTCTTGTTCTGTCTCTTTATCATTACTTGTGTTCTTTGTATCATTATCTTGGTTAATCCAGTTTACTGTTTGATGTAGTTTGGTTAATCTCCTCTTTGTGTTGTTGTGTTGTAATTGTTAAGCCCTTAACCGGTCCTGCAATTGGTATCAGAGCATTTCAGGCTCTTGATATAAGATCTCACCATCTTAAGATCCCTCACACACACAAATACTAAACTTTCAAATGGCATTCATTTCAAAGACTGATATGGAAACTGGAACCATGAACAAGTCCCCACTGATCACTCTTGAGGACTTTGATACCTAGTGTATGAGAATGGAAGGTTTCATCAGGTCTCTAGATTCAAGAATGTGGGAATCTGTTGAAAATGGACCTTTCATACCTAGCACTCCTTCTGCTACTGGTGCTGGTATGATCCCCAAAGATGTGGCTAACTACTCTGATGAAGATAGGAAGAGAGTAGAGATTGATAGAAAAGCCATGACTACTCTTCAAACTGCCCTTCCAAACTCTGTGTACAGAGGTTTCAAGAAGTGCAAAACTGCTAAACAGCTGTGGGATGCACTAAAACTGATGTATGAAGGCTCCTCTGAAGCCAAGGAGAACAAGAAGGATCTCCTGAAGCAGCAGTTTGAAAACTTCACCTTCAAAACAGGTGAAACCATGACTCAGCAATACTTTAGGTATGTTGAGATCGTGGATACCCTTGTGGATGGGGGAGTTCCCCTTGAAAACAGAGACATTGTAAGGAAGTTTATGTCCTCACTTCCTAGGCAATGGACACACTATTGTGTGGTGATTAAGAGGACTGAAAATCTCAAAACTCTTACTCTGACAGAGTTATATGGGATTCTCAGTGGCTACCAGATGGAGATGAACATGCAAGGTTCATCTGGCAACTCCAACAATCAATTGGGTTCAGCCCTGCATGTGGTTGAAAGGGATAGCATAGAACCCCAACATCATCTCACATGCTACCCTGACAACTCACCAAAGGGTCCTTTCATCACCTTCCCAGAAACACCTAGGGAGAACTACACTCAAGGAAGCCCATTCCAAGAGACAAGCTCTTCTCAAGCTTTTGTGTCTTCTGATGAAAGTTGTGGCAACTCTCTTTTCACTCTTGAAGACCTGGATTGTATCCATCCAGATGACCTGGAATATATGGAAATAGTTCAGCAGATGGCTCTTCTCACTCATAGAGCCAAGAAGTTCTACAAGAGAACTGGAAGGAGGTTTCCAAGCAATGCAACCAGTGGAAAGTTTGGGCTTGGATAAAAGCAAAGTCAAGTGTTACAACAGTAACTTGATGGGCAACTTTGCTAGAGAGTGTAAGGCACCTAAAACAAATGGTGGCCAAGCACAAACTAGACCAAACTACACTGACAAAGCCCCTCAGAATGAGAAGCCAAAGCAACAAGCCTGTTGCTGTTGAAGAAGGAGGCTTTGACTGGAGCTTTCAGGTGGAAGATGCTTCTCCAAACCAAGCACTAATGGCAGATCATGATGAAGCCAAGGTATTAGAACATCTCTGTACTCCTGAATGCATTGCTAAAGTTAACAGATACATGTCCTATAACTTGGAGATGAGATCTGATCTTGAGTCCTTAAACATTTTAAAATCTGATTTTAGAAAGTCTGAAAATGATTATAAACTAAAGATAGAGGACTTAGAGAAAACCATTTCAGTTCTAAAACATGAGCATACAGATTTTAGGACTCAAATTCAAGATCTCATAACCAAGCTGACTGAGTGCCATGCTGAGCTTGTGATCAGCAAAGCCAGGGCAGAAAAGAGTGTTCTTGAAGAAGAGACCTTCAAGAACATGATATCCTCATCCCTGGACAACAAGGTGTGTTATCAAAATAGACAGGGACTGGGATCAAATGAGATAGCTCCTCCACACACAATCTTGTCTGTAAGATCTCCTAGGTGTGGAACTTGTGAAGATGAGCTTCCTCTCATAGATCCTATAAGTGAAGAGGATGAAGAAGAGATAGTGAAGAATTCCTCTAAGAAGAGTGAAGAGGAGGATTCTACTAAGGGCCACTATCCTTCTAAGGAGAAGAAGAATACTGTGATGACCAAGTCAAAGAGAAAGAACTTGATCAGGAAGAGCAAAAGAAAAGCAAAGAAGGCTCAAGAGATCAAGGCTACTTTTGACTCTAAGCAGAAACAAGTTTTTATCTCTGCAGGGTTTGAAGTAGTAAAGACTGAAGACATCAACCAAAACTCTTCAGCTAAGAGTTCTGGTTCCAGTTCAAATCATCTCAGTACCAAGAAGAAGACTGATCTGCTGTGTACCACTGCTGCACAGCCTGGACCATCAAACTCCAAGAACAGTTCACAGCCCAAAAGAACTGTCTCAGCATCTACAAAGATGAAGGTGGAGAAGGGATGTGACCAAAGACAGTCTTGTTCTCATAAGGAGACTCTTGTGAAGAAGAAAATGTTGTGTGCATGTGTGAAAGTACCTCTCACATTGCTAAGGATTGTCCATATAATCCTAAAAGTACTGTCCATATGACCAAGACAAAGACTTCAAAGAGTTTCAAGAAGATTCAAGCTTCGGAAGGAAAATCTGTTTCCTTCGGAAGCTCCAAATCAAAGAAGAAGGAAATGGAAAATTACCTTCGGAAGAAAAGTTGGTCTCGGAAGAAAGGAATTCTTCCGAAGCACTGAAGTCTGCTGCAGTGACTGTAGAATCTTCCGAAGGTTCAGTCATCAAAACTTGCGAAGTCCCAAAAGCTTCCAAGGTTTTGAAGGTCAAGTCCAAGACTCCAAAGGTGGTGTGGAAGTCTAAGAAAGACCAAGTGACTGAAGTTTCTCCATCAACAACAGCTCAAGATCCCTCTAGCACAACCATAGGATCTATTACTGTTGCATTACCTTCTGTTATACTTAGTGAGCCCAAGACAAGTAAGGCATGGGTTTCCAAATGTAACTAATCATTTTCTTTGTGCAGGAACAGCTCAAGACAAACAAGAATGTCTGGATCATTGATAGTGGCTGTTCCAGGCACATGACAGGCAATAGGTCACTACTCCATAACTTTGAGAGAATTGATGGAGGACCAGTTGCTTTTGGAGGAGATGAAGGTGGTTACATTTCTGGAAGGGGCAAGGTCACAAATGGTAAGCTCAGCATTGAAAAAGTAAACTTTGTCAAGAAGCTTGGGTACAATCTTCTGAGTGTATACCAATTTTGTGATCAGAGTCATAACATGCTCTTTATTGAGCATGAGTGCATTGTTCTCAAACCTGGAGTGGTCATTCCTCATGAGCACATCCTGCTTAGAGCCCCCAGGAAAGGGAACATGTACAAGATGGATTTGCAAGAAACATCTCCCTCTGGAGAAGTTTCATGCTTTCTGACTAAAGCAAATAGTGATGAGTCTTTCCTATGGCATAAAAGAATGTGCCATGTAACTTTAAGAACATGAATAAACTAATTAAACATGATTTGGTAACTGGAATGCCAAAGAAAGAGTTTACAAGTGATGATCATTGTGTTGCATGCCTGAAAGGGAAGCAACATAAGGTATCTCACAAGCCTAAGGAAAAGAACTCCATCACTACTCCCCTACACTTATTACATATGGATCTCTTTGGCCCCACCAGTGTAATGAGTCTAGGAAGGACCTCTTATTGTTTGGTGATCACAGATGATTTTACAAGATTCACTTGGGTTTTCTTTCTTAGAACTAAGGATAAAACCCCTGAGATTCTGAAAAATTTCATCTTAAAAATTGAGAATCAAAGTGATCACAAGGTCAAAACCATAAGATGTGATCAAGTGACTGAATTCAAGAATCAAATCCTTGATACATTTTGTGATGAAAAAGGTATTACAAGACATATAGTGCTCCCATGACTCCTCAGCAAAATGGTGTTGCTGAGAGGAGAAACAGGACATTAATTGAAGCTGTAAGAACTATGTTGTCTGACTCTAAACTGCCCATCACCTTCTGGGCAGAGGCAGTAAATATTGCTTGCTATGTGCAAAACAGAGTTTTAGTAGTTAAGAGTTGCATCAACTGCTGAGGCTGAATACATTGCTGCTGCAGGTTGTTGTGCTCAAGTGCTTTGGATTCAAAATCAGATGCTAGACTATGGATTTAACTTCAAGGAGACTCCTATCCACATAGACAACAATAGTGCTCTATCACTGAGAACCCTGTGTAGCACTTAAGGACCAAACACATCAAATATCAGGTATCATTTAATAAGAGATAACTATGAAAAAGGATTAATTAAACTAGTCAAAGTTCATACAGATGAACAATATGTTGATCTATTTACAAAAGCTTTGATGAACAGAGATTTAAATATCTAATATCAGCTATTGGGATAATTAACTTTGAGTAGATCTTTTCTTAAAACTAAATCTAATTATTTCTTAAAATATGTGTGTCCTAAGTTGTCTAGTTCATCACTTTCATAAGCTCATGTATTCTTTGGATATCAAATCCTTTTTGAAGACTTTCCTTAGATTCTTGAAAATTTTCTGATCCTTCGGAAGATATATTTTTATCTTTGGAAGAAAATCATGTCTTCAAAATAAATAATTGTCTAAGAATTTTACTTTCGGAAGAAGTCTAAATCTATCTTTCGAAGCTTAAATCCTTGTCTCAGACACTTATTTGTTTTTAAGAACTTTTTCCTTCCGAAGCAAAATTAACTCTCGGAAGCTTTGTTGTTTCATATACAAAGCATTCAAGTGTTTATTTCTCTTCCGAAGCAAAATTTTCAAGACTCTCAGGAAAATCTTCCGAAGTCATTTTAGCTTCGGAAGCTTTTTCATTAAAACTTCCGAAGATAATTACCCTCGGAAGCTTTTCGAATTCCAAGAAAACTACTTTTTGAGCAAAAGTAAACTACTTTTTCAGAGGTGGGACCGACTTTCGGATTTCAAAGTTTATCCTCTTTCATTAACTTTGGTTCAAATCCCTTTTCACATAAATACCCAACGGTTCCCCCCTTCCTCACTATCTTCTTCAATTCTACTATTCCTCAAACCTAATTCCCAAAACCGCCTTTGCTTTTTACCTTTCTTCAACCTTAAGCTTCTCAAATGGCCAACCTTAACCTCAGAAACAACCCAGATTTCACCATGCAACTTCACAGGCAACACAACCAGGTTGCTCTGTTAAGCATTGAGAAAGATGAAAGTTTCTCAGAGATTTGCCAATTCTTAACTCTATCAAATTACTTCACCTCCCTAACCATTGATCCTACTCTGTATGAGGATCATCTGCTTGAATTTTAGAAGACCTGCCAAGAGGTCATCATGGATGGGGAGAAGGCACTATCTGCCACAGTGCAAGGGAGGACAATATTCATCACTCCGGCCATCATCAAAACTCATTTGCAGCTGGATGATGAAGAAGGTGAGTTGTCCTTCCCAAAGGAAGATGTTAATCATTCCTTTGAGCAGATTGGCTATGAGGGAGATTTCTCTGTAAAGACCTTCAGGAAAGGGAAGGTCTCATCTCAGTGGAAATACCTACTTCATGTGGTTATCCACAGCTTGTCTAACAAGCATGGAGGGTGGGACCAGATTCCTGAGGATCTCTCCTTCATAGTGCATAGAATGGTTCAAGGGGTCAAGTTCAGGTACTCTCAATTTGTCTATACCAATTTACTTGCAAACTTGGACTCCTTAGAGTATTACATGTTTCCTAGATATGTTCAACACATTCTCAACTGTGAACTGGGCTCACAGTTGAGGGAAACAGATAATATTCTTAAATTGAGACAGATGAATCCTGGCATCTTTAAAATCATGAAGAAGCCAAGTGTAGGCTTCTCAGGGGTAGAAACAGCCCTTGTCCGGAAAATGTTAGAGCTCATTGCTAAAGGTGACAACCTAGCAACACAAGCTAGTGTTGAACCCACACCTTCTACCTCTCTACCACTAAAAAGGCCTCAAGTAACCCTCACCTACCAAAGAAAATCCAAACGAACCCCTGCTCAAGCTATTGAGTCTGTGCAGGTCCCCATATACTCACCTTTACAGGAGGAAGTGGATACTAGAGCTCCCACTTCCCCTGAGGAGCAAACCACTCCTATCTCTTCAACTATCAGAGCTGAGGTTCCTCATGCTCACTCTGATGAGCTCACAAGCCCAACAGCCTTAAGCCTTCACTCTGAGTCTCAACATGTTGGATCTAGAAGGCTGTTGCAACCAAAACTAAGTTACTTAGAATATTTTGAGTACAACATACAAAGGACTTCCGAAGCTAAGTATGGAACTTCCGAAGGAAGAAGGAGGTCTTCCGAAGTCTAAGTGTAAAATGCACTTCCGAAGGAAAACTCCAACTTCCAAAGACAAAGAACCTACTTCCGAAGATCAAGACTTAGAGACAAAGATCTGAAGTCAACTTTCGAAGTACAAGAAGTCCTCAAAGCCTCGGAAGCATAGAAGCATCTTCCGAAATATAAGTGTCTTCGAAAGAACTTGTTCTTCCGAAGCCAGTTAACCTTCGGAAGACACTCCTATTATCCAGTGGACATAAGTATGGCCTGTCTGACACTCCGCTGCAAATCTCTGAGATACTGCATGGCGTTTTCTCAAAAGCCATGTAGTTGACCATACTTTAATCCACTGTTTACCTTTTATGTTAAGTACAGTTGCCATCTTTAGTTGGTGACAAAAGGTAAGTCATGGACATGTCATGACTACCATATCTTAGATAATACTTTATCTAAGATACCTTAACTATAGCATTGTAGTATATGCTTTAGTCTTAGGATTCCAGCTGGTATCAAGTATAACCGGCTGTAGGATCTAGTATATATAGTTTCTCATTGTAACTCTTGTTTCATGCAAGTAAGTGTCTTGTAATCTTGAGTTGAGAAGTAATATATACAAGTACCGAAATTGATATATTTCTGCTTGTTCCTTTGATTACTTATTATATTATTATCAACTCTTGTAAAGACATTGCTTCATCTGATTTGAGTGTTATTATAAGCGAGTTTGAGAGAATCATAAGTGTTTAAGTGACAAACCCGATCCTGCAATTGGTATCAGAGCTTTTTAGGCTCTTGATTGTGAGATCTTACCATCCTAATCAAACAATTTTTCACTCCTCCTTATACCTCACTCAAAATGGACCTCAACAAATCTGAAGCTGAGATGGGAACGATGACCAAAGCTCCCATCATCACCCCTGAAAACTTCAGGTCTTGGAGCAGAAGAATGGAAGGCTTCATTAGGTACCAGGATAGCAAGATGTGGCAATCCATCGTTAATGGCCCGTATAAGCCAAAAGTAGCTGGTGGAAACAGTGCCATGATCGAGAAGGCCGTTGAAGATTATTCTGATGAAGACAGGAAGAAGCTTGACATAGACAGCAATGCTATGACTGTTCTTATGACTGCAATCCCAAACTCCATCATGGTAGGGTTTGAGCATTGTAAGTCTGCCAAAGAACTCTTTGATGCTCTTGCTCAAATGTACTCAAGCTCGAATGATTCAAAGAAGAACTCACTGAAGCAGCAGTTTGAGAACTTCACCTATGTTGCTGGAGAAACTCTTAGCTAGCAATATTTCAGGTACATGGATCTCATCTCTTCCCTTCAATCTGTGGGAATCACTCATGAACTCAGAGACCTTACTAGAAAGTTTATGAGTGCTCTACCCAATGAGTGGACATTCTACTGTGTCTCCATCAAGAGAACAGAGAATTTGAACACACTCACCATGACCGAACTCTATGGGATCCTTGATGGATACCGTTTGGAAATGGAAAGCAAGAGGGGTCACCAGACAAGCAGACCCTTGAGTCTTCCTGCTAACAACGCTTTAATGGTTGCTGAAGGCTCAGGCATCTCCCAGTCTCAGTAGTACCTGACCTACACCCAGCAGCCATCTTGTTCCTCTGGGCCTTACATCACATTTCCTGAGACTCCAAGGTCTCAACAAGCTCAGCAAAGCTCCTTTCAGGAGGGCTGTGCATTTGTCTCAGGGAGTGGGCACTCAACTGATTATCAATACTGCTTTGATGATCTAGAGTGTTTTAGCCCGGATGACATAGAGTATGTGGACATAGTCCAACAAATGGCTCTTCTAACCTACAGAGCGAAGAAATTCTTTAAAAGAACTGGAAGGCAATTCCCTCAAAACCCAATCACCAGCAAGTTTGGGTTTGACAAAAGCAAGGCCAAATGTTACAACTGTAACCAACTTGGTCATTTTACAAGGGAATGCAAGGCTCCCAAGTCCAACCCGGGAACCTCACAAGCCTCCACACATCCTTCTACACCAAAAGCCCACCGGAAAGTCAACTGAAACTACAGCAATGGCTCAAGAAGTTGACTGGAGCTTCATGGTTCAAGATGTGACTCCTGCTCAAGCACTCATGGCAGGAACAGATGAAAACAAGGTATATGAACATCTCTGTACCCTTGCTTGCATTGTTAAGGTTAAATTGTATCAGGACTACAATATGGAAACTAAATCTGATATTGAGTCTTTAAATATTTTAAAATCTGACTTTAAAAGGGCTGAATCTGACTACCAAAGAAAAATTGAGGAGTTAGAGAAAACTGTGCCCCTCTTAAAACATGAACACACAAACTACAAGACTCAAATCAAGGATTTAATATCCAAATTGACTGAGGCTCAAGCCCAGCTTGTCACTGCTGAGGCTCAAGCCAGGAAGTATGCTATTTCTGAGAAAAACTTCCAAGCCATTCTTGCATCATCATCCACTCTCAAAAGCTTTGTTATCAAAACAAAGGTGGGTTGGGAACCAATGAAATTGCTCCACCACACTCTTATGAGTCTGTAAGACAACCAAGGTGTGGTACTGAAGAGCAAGAGGTTCCATCTGTTGACCCACCTTCTCAAGAGTCAAAGAGTGATGCAACTATGGAGACCATGACCATCACAGGGAAGGAACAGGTAATTGTGCCCTCCCCAGCCAATGATGATCAAACCCTGACCACTAAAGCCAGAAGAAGCAGGGCTAAGGCAGCCAGAAAAACTGCCAAGAAGGTGGCTGAATCCAAGCTAAAGATAGACCCAAAGCAAAGGATGTATTCATATCAGCTGGATTCCAGGTGGTTGGACCTTCTGATTCAGGAAAAAAGTATAGTACCAGTACTCCTATCCTACCAAAGGATCAAAAGTTAAAGGGAAAGGTTGCTGATGAGGAGAAAAAGAACAAGAAACAGCAATCCTCTCTCATTCCCAGAAAGTTAACATTGCATGCATAATGTGTGGTCTGCAAAACCACATGGCTAAAGATTGTTACTACAATCCTGCTAGCACACATTATGCAAATAATGTTAAAAGAGAAGGAGTCAGGGAAGGTTTCACATTTGGACCATATCAAATGGTTCAAGTGATGGAAAAGGGAAAGCTTGTTTCCGAAGCAAGGCTTCTCTCCGAAGAAAACTCTTCTTCCGAAAGGAAAAAGGCTTCGGAAGTTAAAGCTGCAAAGACTCACAAAAGAGTCCCCTTGAAACCATCCCAGAAGAAGACTGCTTCGGAAGAAAAGGTGGTGAAGGTCTCTTCCGAAAGAAAGAAGTTTCGGAAGAATGCCAAGCTACAAAAGCTTCAACAAGCTCATCTTCTATGATCAACCAAGGGATGGAATGGAAGATCAAGGAAGATGCTGTAGCCCAAACCTCTTCTTCAAAGACATCAATTGAACCCCCATGCATAAATTTTTGTTCAATTATGTCATTATCATTGGAAGAACCCAAGACCAACAAGGCTTGGGTTTCCAATCAAAACTAATTATTTCACCTTATGTGCAGGGACATCCATATGACAAGAATAACAACATTTGTATTGTAGATAGTGGATGCTCCAGGCACATGACAGGGAACAGATCTCTCCTTCAACAATTTCAATATTATGATGGAGGTCCTGTCCAGTTTGGAGGTGAGGCCGGAGGATATATTTCTGGCAGAGGAAGTATATCCAATGGAAAGTTAAAAGTTGACAAAGTTAATTTTGTCAAACAGCTTGAACACAATCTGTTAAGTGTTTCTCAATTCTGTGATCAAAAGCATCAAATGCTTTTCACAGAACATGAGTGCGTCATCCTCAAACCTGGCATACAATTCCTCAGGAATTGGTGTTCTTAGATCTCCTAGGAAAGGGGATATGTACAAGCTTGATATGAACAATGCTTCCCCAATGGGAGAAGTATCATGCTTTCTTTCCAAAGCTGATCGTGATGAGTCAACACTATGGCATAAACGAATGTGTCATGTCAATTTTAAGACAATGAATAAATTGGCTAAAAATAACTTGGTACATGGTTTGCCTAAAAGGAATTTTTCTGCAAAGATAACTGTGTTGCTTGCCTGAAAGGGAAACAACACAGGTCTTCTCATAAATCCAAAGTTGTTAACTCTATCACCACTCCATTACACTTATTGCACATGGATCTATTTGGTTCCACAAGTATAATGAGCATTGGAAGGAAATCATATTGCCTTGTGGTAGTTGTGATGATTTTACTAGATTTACATGGGTATTCTTTTTAAGAACTAAAGATGAAACTGCTGAAATTTAAAATCTTTTATTCTTAAAATAGAAAATCAAGTTGATCACAAGGTTAAAATAATTAGAAGTGATCAAGGGACTGAGTTTAAGAACTTTGTTCTTGACTCATTTTGTAACTCAAAAGGGATTGCCAGACAATACAGTGCTTCTAGAACTCCTCAACAAAATGGTGTTGCTGAGAGGAGAAATAGGACACTTATTGAGGCTGCTCGGACTATGTTAGCTGATTCAAAGCTGCCTCTAATATTCTGGGCAGAGGCAGTCAGCACTGCATGTTATGTGCAGAACAGAGTCCTTGTAGTAAAGCCACATGGAAAGACCCCTTATGAGTTATGGAACAAGAGGCCACCGTTCATTGGCTTTCTAAGGTCCTTTGGCACCAGGTGTACCATACTTAACACAAAGACAATTTGGCAAAGTTTGCTGAAAAGTCAGATGATGCTATCTTTGTTGGATATCCTCCTATTCTAAAGCATATAGAGTTTATAATATTAAAACCAACAATTTGAGGAATCTTCCAACATTGTAGTTAATGAGCACACTCCTTGTGTTAGGGGGAATGGCCCTGATCATATCTTTGATTTAGAATTGTTTCCAAACTATTCTAAACCATCTTGTGAGAATGTTTCAGCTGGAACAGGTGCTCAAAGTAATTCTGATGAAGACCAACTGTTTGAGCTTCCCAGACCTATTCCAAGTTCTCCAAGAGCTGCAACAAATCAAGCTTCCACTATTGAAAGATCTGACAGCATAACCATTTCAAGAGATAGTGGAACTTCAACAAGGGATTCACCTGCTGATTTTCAAATCTCTTCAGATGATCCTGCATAACACCAAGCTGATGGAAGCAGCATTTGAAGGAACAGGCAACTGTTAATGATGCTTCACAGCAAAGAAATGATGATGTTTTCTCTTTCATTCAATCAGTCCTCATTGAATGAGCTTGAAACAACAGTTGGACCAAGTATTCAAGCTCCTGAGCAAAATATGTCCAACTTGGACTTATCTTTGCAACTGGAGGTGATTCCAAGACTCAGAATTCACAATACTCATCCAGCTGAAAACATCATAGGGGAAGTCTCTGAGGGTGTGAGAACAAGAGGACAAACTCATAATGGGAATGTCTGCTTGTACTCATGCTTCTTATCCCAAATGGAACCCAAGAAGGTGGAAGATGCCTTGAAAGATAGTAGTTGGGTTGAATCAATGCAAGAGGACTGCTTTAATTCAAAAGACAAAAGGTTTGGAACCTATGTCCGCTACCATCTGGTCAAGTACCTATAGGCACCAAATGGGTATTCAGGAACAAAGAGATGATAGAGGCTTGATTATCAAGAACAAGGCAAGACTAGTGGTTCAAGGATACACTCAAGAGAAGCAATCGATTATACGGATGTCTTTGCACCTGTTGCAAGACTTGAGGCAGTTAGGATCTTCCTTGCTTATGCTGCATCCAAGAATTTCCTGTCTACCAGCTTGATGTCAGTGTGCCTTTCTATATGGGGATATAGATAGGGAAGTTTATGTATGCCAGCCTCCAGGATTTGAGGACCCACAGCATCCAAACTATGTGTGCAAGTTGGATCAAGCTCTTATAGGGCTGCACCAAGCACCTAGGCTTGGTATGAGACATTATCTCAATTTCTCCTGAAGAATGGTTATACTAGAGGCCATTGATAAGACTCTCTTCATTAGAAAGTCTGGGAGAGACATTTTGCTTGTTCAAGTCTATGTTGATGACATCATATTTGGTTCCTCAAATGACCAAATGTGCAAAGACTTTGAGAGCATTATGAAGAAGAAGTTCGAGATGAGTTCCATGGGAAAAATGGACTTTTTCCTTGGAATTCAGGTAAAGCAATTGAAGGAAGGGTTCTTCATCAATCAATCTAAGTATGTCAATGATATCTTAGAGAGATTTGATATGAAGGATTGTAAAGCAGCAAAGACACCTATACCCAGAAACCATGATCTCTGCCCTGATTCTGAGGGGGAGGATACTGATCAACATCAGTATAGAGCAATCATTGGTTCTCTGATGTATCTCACAGCAAGTAGACCTGATATCATGTTTGCAACTTGCATCTGTGCAAGATATCAGGCTGCTCCAAAGGTGTCTCACCTAATTGCTGCCAAGAGAATCCTCAGATACCTCAAAGGAGCACCTAAATTAGGTCTCTGGTATCCTAGAAATAGTGATTTTAATCTCTATGGTTACTCTGATAGCGATTATGGTGGCTGCAACATCAACAAGAAATCAACATCAGGTGGATGTCAATTTCTTGGTGGAAGGATCATCTCATGGCAATGCAAAAAGCAATCCTGTGTCTCTACATCAACTGCTGAAGCTGAATACATTGCTGCTGCTAGTTGCTGTGCTCAGCTGCTGTGGATTCAAAACCAGATGATAGACTATGGATTCAACTTCATGAGCACTCCTATCCACATTGACAACAACAGTGCTATATCCATTACTGAAAATCCAGTGAAGCACTCCAAGACAAAGCACATTGATATATGGTATCATTTCATTAGAGATATTCATGAGAAAAATCTTATCAAACTAATCAAAGTTGATTCAAATGAACAATATGCTGATTTGTTCACCAAAGCATTTGATGAACAGAGATTTAAATATCTCATTACAGCTATTGGGATGATAAACATTGATTAGTTAATCTCAATTGAAAACCTTTTAATGTGTAAAGTCTTATGTCAAAACAATCTAAGCCCTGTTACAAAAGATCTTTTCTTAAATTTATCTAAGTATAAATTCTTCCGAAGATAAATTAACCCTCGGAAGATATCTTGCATATCTACCGAAGCAAATTTCTAACAGGATAATTTTTTTCTCGGAAGAGTGTTAAGTCTCGGAAGAAGCGATTGAGTTCACCTCAGATCTACTTCCGAAGCACTTAAGACACTCCATCTGAAAGCAACATATACTCTCGGAAGTAAGCAATTTACCTTTGGAAGTAGATTTGCCTTCGGAAGAACTTTACCTTCGGAAATGCTTTATACTCGGAAGAAAGATTTTACTGTGTAACGGAAATCTTTTGGGCCCCACACTGTAAAAAGTAAAGATTTTGTTAATGATGTCGGATTATTTAAATGGTCTAACCTTACCGCCCATGTCACATCATCCACTGAACCTCACATCATCTTATCCAAACCGCCATTTCACCCATTTAAATACTTCCGGTTAATCACTTACACTCTTTTTACCCAAATTACTGCCCTAAAAGCTTTCTTCTTCTCCAATTTACCTTACTCCGAACTATTCTTCTGTCATCTTTCTCAATGGCCTTAAACCCTCAGCACAACCAGGTCGCACTCCTTGACTCTTCAAGGGATGCTGACTTCTCAGATATCATTTCTTTCCTAGCCCAATCTTCATACTACACTGCCTTGACCGTAAACCCTACCATCTACTCAAACCAAATGTCCGAATTTTGGGCAAATGGTCGGATTGAAACCCTAAACGGGGTTCGAGTTATAAGGTCAAGCATTTGTGGCCAAGAGTTGGTCATCTCTGAACAGATCATCAGGGAGCATCTCGAGCTCCATGATGAGGGCGCTCCGACGGAATTCCCCAAATCAGATTTAGATAGTTCTTATCTCCAAATGGGATACGGTGGAGATGTAAGCAGGTCAACGGTCTACAAATTCAACTTCTCCTACAAGTGGAAGTTCCTGCTACATGTGGTTCTTCACTGTCTATCTAACAAATCTGGGGGATGGGATCAAATCCCGTATGAACTTGGGTGCTTAGTTCACGGGTTGGTACAAAGCCTCCGCTTCAACTATTCAAGGTTTGTGCTGACTAACCTTATGGGAAATCTTCAAAGGGACACATTCTTTATGTATCCCAGGTTTCTCCAGCACATAATCAACTGTGAGCTGGATCAGGGTAAGCTTGTTTGTGCAGCTGCTCTGTCTGCTCCCCAAATGAGGCCGACCATCTTCAACACCTTGAAGAGAGTGTCTACCAACTACACTGGAAGAGATACCGCACTACTTCCAGGTATGATTGAGCCAATGGCTCCTGGTGACATCCCTGTTCACCCCACAGGTGATGAACCCACACCAGCAACTACCCTCACAATCCCAAATCTACCTTCTCCACCCATTACTGTTACATACCAGAGACGTACCAAACGAACCCTTGTTCAATCTACTCTGATTGAACAAGCCCCTCCTCTTCAATCCAAAAAGGCTAGAGTGGAACAAAGGGCTCCCACTCAGCCAGAGGTCCACCCATCCTTCACTATTGACCTCAATATGGGTCTTGAGTCTCCTCATCTCAGACCCATGAGCCCAAAACCCCAACTGATAGCCCTCAGGGTGAGTCTCTATACTCCTCTGAGCAGCCACAAAGGGACAGCTCAATGCCTTTTGACATTGATCAAAGTCCCAGGTCATTAGGTCTTCACTCCTTTTCTTTTACTGACCTTTTGACTGGAGCTAGTGAAGAGATTATGTCTCTTAAAGGCGATGAAGTTGATCCACTACATCCTCTCAAGGATCAACAGAGCCTAGAGAGACCCCTTATCTCTAGCCCACACCAGCAAAGCCCTACTGAGGTGAGTCCCACTGATGTGGAGGGGACTCATGTAGATTCAGCTGCCACTACTGAAGGAGCCTCAATGGATCCTCAGAACAGTGGTAACGACAGTCAGACTGAATCTACGACAACCCTGCCCTTTGATGCCTCTGAAAGAGACATCATTGTGCAAGGGAAACCAGGGTGCCAAGAAACCACATCTGGTGGTGAGGATGAACATACCAGGTATGTTACCTTATCTCCCCGTGATTCTTCAAAAGAAGATGAGGGAAGTATGCAACTCACCATTCAAGACCTACTTTCTAAAGTCTCAAACCTTGAATCAAAGGTTAAGACTTTAGAGGATAGGTCTGCCACTCAGCAACTTGAGATTGAAACTCTCAAGGCCAAAACTAGCTGAGAAACAGATAGAGAGATCTGTTAGGCATGTACCAGTTCAGGTCTCCTTGACCTCTTCCTCTAGCTCATCTAGCTCTCAGGATGATGCTACCAAAAAAGGGGAGAGTGTTGAGAGACAAAGCCAAAGACAGGAAACCCAAGGTCAAGCTCTTACTTCTTTGAGCTCAAGATATCCAATGCAACAAGCTGCTATCTTCCCTGAGCCTCCTCCAGTTGTCTTTCAAGTGGATCAAAGGATGCTCCAGGATCTCAATAGGTTCTTCAACAAGTTCCTTTTGGAATCCCTCATAGAACAGCCTAGCCCAGACATGTCTGTGATTTACTTCGGAGCTCAAGAGCTTCAGAGGTTGAATGCACCTCCTACCATTGTTGAGGAAGTTGGTCAACCTAAGGTCCAAGTGGAACCTAAGATTAATTTCGAAGGGGAAACTAGGACTGATGGCCCAACAACTGAAACAGTTGGGACAGAAAGTGCATTTTCACAGACTTCCGAAGCACAATTCAAAGCCTCGGAAGAACAAGCTCAAACTTCCGAAGCTGAGATTGCTGCTGCGGAAGGACTATTTTCTCTTTCCGATGATCTAATAGTCACAGATGCAATTCTGGAACTTGCATCTGAGGTTAATAGGGAGGACTTTCTCAGCCAACCACTGGCTCTAACATCTGCATTGACTCCAGCTCCCACCTCTACTACCCAACCTGGATCTTCTATCCAAGAACCCCCAAAGTCTAGCACTTCCGAAGACATAAAAGGCAAGAGGAAGATGACTTCGGAAGAGCTTCAGGAGGAAGAAAGGTTGGAGAAGCTCAAAAAGAAAGGTAGACTACCAACAGGGAAACTGTTAGCTGCAAGTACCAAAGCAGCTGCAGCCAACCAGGAGGTAGTCAACAATCGAAGAAGGGTAGAGGTTATAGACACACTTGTCAGTCTAGGGGCTGCTTTTGAAGATGTACTCCTGCTACCATTAGAGGAGTTGATAGAGCTGGAAAAGGCAACCTTGCTGCTAAAACAGCAAAAAGAAGAAGCTGCAAGGTTGGCCTTAGAAGAGGAAAGGCAGAGAAAGGAAAGGGAAGCTGATCTGCAGCTCAGGAGAGAAAGGATCACTTTCCTACTCTCCAGAGGATTCTATCAAGAGGAGTTGTCTCCACATAACAGCGATACGATCTTATGGCTCTTCAACAAAGAGCAAGATCAAATGGAGAAGGAGAGAAAGAGAGCTGCAAGGGAGAAGCTTGTGGAAAAGAGGAAGAAAGAAGAAGAAGTTGGACTGTCTGCCGCAGGACTGACTGCTGCCAAGAAGATAGGTGAGAAAGCCTGGATGAAGAGTTATCTCAAAGCTCACGGCTTCTCTGGCAGGCAGGTGGGTCCCATGTCTGAGAAGACTCTCCAGCGACATGTCAGTGACATCAAGGCTGACATTCGCGCTGGGAGAAGGAAAGAGATGTATAGAAGGGGACAGGGGATGACCTTCAAAGCAACCTCTCAACTCAAAATCCAAACCCAACCTCAACCTGAACCTATACCCTTTCCCTTCCCAATCAAAACTGAACCCACTTATGAACCATTCACCCCTGAACCTACACCATCACACCTACCAACCTCTTCACCTCAACCACCTAAACTACCCATCATCCAACCCAAAACCTTAGCCAAAACCCAAACTCCTCAACCTACCCAACAACCAATCAAACCATCCCCTCAGCCTTCCAAACATCTCTCTATGGAGGAATTCAAGGCGGTCAAGACTAAGCTCATCAACTGTACAAATCTGAGCGACATCTCCTGTGAGGAGGATTCAGTCAACCTGACTTATGTTGATGGATCCTCAAGTTCCCTGACAAGAGATGAATTTCTTGATCTGCCCAGAGGAACTTTGGACCAAGCTGCAAAACTCCTTGGCCTCAATTCAGATACATTAAATAAGGAAGAAAAGAAGCTGAGGAGAAAGCTGGTGACTCTACTGGATACAAAGAAAGGAGACAGGGTACCAAGACAATCTCTTGCACCCAGAAAGAAGATCATCCAGTGGAGGTTCGAAGACTCTTCTCACAATTTTGTTGTTGAGAGAGAAAATGGAGAGCTCAACAGGCTGAGTGCCTCATCTCTGCTACACTTAAGCAGGTTTGACATTGCTGAGTTAGCAGAGAAACCATTCTCCAACCCTTCAAACTCCGATGTAGCTGCCCACATCAGAAATCATCTAGGCAGCCTTCATATGGCCGAGCTTACTGCTAGAAGCAAGGTTGAAGAGGAGTTGAAACTGAGAGAGGAGGAGGAAAGGAAAGGATCAGCAACCAAAGGCAAAGCCTTTCTTTAAATGGTTGAAGGTCCTGAACTTGAGACCATAGTTAGATGGGAGTATGACTATAACTCCCGTTAACTAACTCTCTTCAGGGGGTCACAACAGAGGGTACATGTCATTCAAAGTGATAGACTGGATCTCCTATCCACGAATAACTTGTATAAGCTTCTCAGCACTACTTCCGGGAAGAACAGAGAGACAGACAAATATCTTTTGTCCCTGGTGCTGAAAGCTTTGAGAAGCAGAAATAAGTGAAGTTTTGGTAGCATCAGCCTAGGGGGAGTTTGTTGGATCTAGAGAGGTTGTTGCAACCAAAACTAAGTCACTTAGAAGATTTTGAGTACAACATACAAAGGACTTCCGAAGCTAAGTATGGAACTTCCAAAGGAAGAAGGAGCTCTTCCGAAGTCTAAGTGTAAAATGCACTTCCGAAGGAAAACTCCAACTTCCGAAGACAAAGAAGCTACTTCCAAAGATCAAGACTTAGAGACAAAGATCTGAAGTCAACTTTCGAAGTACAAGAAGTCCTCAAAGCCTCGGAAGCATAGAAGCATCTTCCGAAGTATAAGTGGCTTCGGAAGAACTTGTTCTTCCGAAGCAAGTTAACCTTCGGAAGACACTTCTATTATCCAGTGGACATAAGTATGGCCTGTCTGACACTCCGCTGCAAATCTCTGAGATACTGCATGGCGTTTTCTCAAAAGCCATGTAGTTGACCATACTTTAATCTACTGTTTACCTTTTTATGTTAAGTACAGTTGCCATCTTTAGTTGGTGACAAAAGGTAAGTCATGGACATGTCATGACTACCATATCTTAGATAATACTTTATCTAAGATACCTTAGCTATAGGATTGTAGTATATGCTTTAGTCGTAGGTTTCCAGTTGGTATCAAGTATAACCGGCTGTAGGATCTAGTATATATAGTTTGTCATTGTAACTCTTGTTTCATGCTTGTAAGTGTCTTGTAATCTTGAGTTGAGAAGTAATATATACAAGTACCTTGAAAATATATTTCTGCTTGTTCCTTTGATTACTTATTATATTATTATCAACTCTTGTTAAAGGCATTGCTTCATCTCATTTGAGTGTTATTATAAGCGAGTTTGAGATAATTACAAGTGTTTAAGTGACAAACCCGATCCTGCACTTGTCTTGCTTAAATTTGATCTAATTTCTGTTATATTCCGCTGTAAATTCCAATCTAATTGATCAAACTAGATCCGATCCTATCAAATGGTATCAGAGCTGGTTAATCATTGATCGATTTAACAATTGATCATTGAAACTGCTCTTTTGATATCTAAGTTTGATCGAATTAGCAAATTTGCAAGAATTGGTTATAGAGTTTGTTTTTCTGTCGCTTCTGGTCAATTTATTTGAGATTCAAATTGTGTTGTTGAGTTTTTGAGCTAGATTTATTATAATCTCATTGAATTTGGATTGAATTGGTGAAAATGACTACATCAATCAATGATCCTCACAATACTGGCTCCTCAACAAAGCCTCCGATGCTTGATAGGAGTGAGTATAACATATGGCAACGCTGAATGCTCCATCACCTGTCTGTTAACAGTTCAGGTTGTTGGAAGTCAGTGGTTCATGGACCATATAAGCCTATAGTGAGTAATCCTGAAACCAATGAGATGGTTCCAAAGAAGAAGGAACAATATTCTGATGAGAATTTAAAACTGTTTGAAATTGATGCTAAAGCCCATGGAATTCTGGCCATGGCACTGCCTAATGAAATCTACTCTGGACTTATGCATCATGAAACTGCTCATGATCTCTGGGTTGCTCTGAAAGAACAATTTGGAGGAACTGATGAGGTCTTAGCAAACAATAGAGAAATCCTTGCCCAGCAATATGAGACATTCTCTCATAGAAAGGGTGAGTCACTGACTCAACAGTTTGAGTGATTTTCCTGTTTGATATCTGAGCTAAAAATGGTTCAACATGAATATACAAACAGTCAGATGAACAACAGATTCCTCAGATCCCTTCCTGAGAGATGGGACACATATACCATTGTCCTATGCTCCAGTGCAAATCTGGATACTCTATCTCTTACCCAACTTCATGGGAAACTCTTAACATTTGAGAGAGAGATAGAACATAAAAGGAAACTGGCTTCATCTGGAAAGCTCACTGATGACTTTGTACCTGGAAACACTGCTCTGGTTGGTCATGAGTCAGAATATGCTACATCAGAAAGTTCTTATGATGAGCATATAGATTTCTCTTCAAACAGTGGAGATCATGCTTTTGTTGGAGTTGATGGTAACTCAGGGTTTAGTGTTGATAATTTGTGCTTTTTGATGGATGATTTGAAAGGAATTGCTGATGATGATCTGGAAGAGATGGATATTTTGAGCCAAATGGCATTAATCAATATCAGATCTCAAAAGTTTTACAAAAGGACAGGTAGAAAATTCCTTGGTCTCTCTGGCAAAACCAAAGTTGGTTTTGATAAGAGCAAGTTGAGATGTAACAAGTGCCATAGACTTGGACATTTTTCTAGAGAGTGTAGATCATCTGGATCTAACTCATCTGCACCCTTTGTGACTTTTCCAAGCAATAGCTCACAAACCAAAGGGCAACATTCTACCAGTTCTGATCATCACTCACAAATTCAATCATCTCCTGCATTTTTTGTTCCTTAAGGTCCAATGCCATATCCTTATCCATGTTTTTACATGCCTCAGTCTAGTCAGGTTCCTGTACCCATGGCTCAACAATCACATGCCCTACCTAATCCTCAACCATCTCAAACAAATCAACAATCTCAATCTCAATCACATCAGAGCTTTTTCACCCCTGAGGTTGTTGACTGGAGCAGCTTACCAGATGATGTCTCTGGTTATTCTGAACAATTGTTTACTGGTGCTGGTCAACATGGTGGTGAAAACCCTTTTGGAAATCTTGCTCTAATGGCCCTGGAGTCTACTGATGGAAATATCATCATTACAGGTACCACAGGTATCTTCCGAGGCTAAGGCCAAGTTATGTTCTGAGTCATGCATAGCTGCTTTTGTTTCAATTAGGGAAGCAAATGTAGCCTTAATTAATCAAAACCTTGACCTAGAGAAAGTAATTTCCAAAAGAAAAGCTGAGTTTGAGTCTGTTTTAAAAGAAAAAGATGAGGAGATTTACAAACTAAAATGTCAAATCACTGATGAAAAAGCAAAGGAAGAGGTCATTTTGGAGAATCATAAGAATCTCAAAGAAACACTTGCAGCTACTCAAGTTAATTGTGAACGTTGGGTAACATCATGCAAGGGATTTGAAATGCTTTTTAGTAAGCAAACAACTTCAAATGTGAAGTTTGGGATTGGGTATAATCATACCATACCTCATACAGATTTTACTCCCAAGCTAGAAGTAAAATCTGAAGGTGACTGTAATTCCCAAACCACATCATCATGTGTCTCATCCTCAAGTGATAATTTAAAATCAGAGGATGAAGTCAGTGTTATTACCTTAGCTAATCAAATTGCTGATGGTATCAATGCTTCTAAACACATGATCAAAAAGAAACTGAGCAATTCAGGTGTTGTCCCACAAAGTACTCAAAGTACTGAAGGGCAAAACACAACACCTGAAGAGCATTTCAAATCAAAGGAAAACAAACATTGTTTGACAACTGCTGAAAAGTCTATCAGGAAATTCAAAAGTACTGATAGAAAACTTCTGAAGAACAAATCTTCAGTTGTTGCAAATCCTTCAGTACTTACCAAAAGTACTGAAAGGAAGAAAGTACTAAAGAACAAATCTTCAGTAGTTTCATCATCTTCAGCAGTTGATCAACAAAAGATGAAAAGAAAGCCATGTGAAATATGTGGTTTGTTTAATCATCTTACTGATGAATGTTGGTATAACAAGGGTTTAAAATCAACAAAGAGAAAATCATTAAGAAGAAAATGAATAAAATGAAAGATGAATTTCAAACCAAGTTTGTACCACAAACATCTCAATCTGATAAACCAAAGTTTTTCCAAAAAGTTAAAAAGAAGGAAGGGGTTTATCACAAAACAGCTGAAAATATTCCTCATGGAATATCAAAAACCCAGACTAAGTCTGTGTCTTTTAAAAGGGAGGATTTGGTGAATCACAAGAACAAATCACCAACAAGTACTGATGTGTCAACTGAGTTGAAAGCTTTGACAACCAATCAGACAAAACTTGTTATGATGGTTCAACATCTGTTGGGGAGAGTTAACCAATTAGATGTTTCTGTGATTAAACCACTGAAAAGAAAACTAAGCCAAAATCAAAGGAATCCTTTTCAGCACCATCTACACCTTCAAAGGCTGTCAATCATGCAAAATCAGTTAGTTTAAAATCTGTTGATGAAAACAGACCCAAAACCAAAATGGTTTGGGTCTCAAAGGCTAACTAATTTTTGTGGAAAATGCAGGGTTCTTCAGCATGCCAAAGAAGCATCTGGTATGTAGACAGTGGAGGATCTATGCATATGACAGGGAGCAGCTCTCTTCTTCATGATTACTCTCAAGGGAAGAAGGGATTTGTTTCTTTTGGAAATGATGCTAAGGGTTACATCATAGGAAAAGGGTTTGTATCAAATGGTGAAATAAGGTTTGATGATGTTAACCATGTGGAGAACCTCAAGTATAATCTGTTGAGTGTCAGTCAAATGTGTGATAAAGGGCATGTTGCACTTTTCACAAGTCAGAACTGCCGGATTCTGTCTTCCAAAGTTTTGAACAAGATTGACAAGATATTGGATGAATATACTCTCCTGAAGGCCAACAGGATTGGAAGAGTATATGCCTTAGATTTATCAAAGAAAATTGATCTTAAAGGCCATCCATGTCTGTTCTCTAAAGCCTCTCCTCAAGAATCTGAACTATGGCATAGAAGGCTTGGTCATGTGAATCTTAAAAACATGAATCAGCTTATTCATCATGGTTTAGTGAGAGTTTGCCATTGAAGGAGTTCAAATGTGATGACAACTGTCCAGCTTGCTTAAAAGGAAAGCAACACAAAGTTTCATTCCCTCCAATAGAAGAACCAAAGTCCACTGCCTGCTTGCAATTACTGCATATGGATCTCTTTGGTCCTGTAAGAGTAATGAGTATGGCAAAGAAAAAATATTGTCTGGTAATTGTGGATGATTATTCCAGATATGTATGGACTTTCTTCTTACATTCCAAAGATGAGGCTGCTCAAATCATCATTTTTTTGTGTTGTATGTGGAAAAGCAGCATTCACTTCCAGTCAAATGTGTGAGAAGTGATAATGGCACAGAATTTAGGAATCACACTCTTGATGAATTCTATTTGTCTAAGGGAATCAAGAGACAATATAGCATTCAAAGAACTCCTGAGCAAAATGGAGTGGTGGAGAGAAAGAACAGGACCCTTATTGAAGCCGCAAGGACAATGTTGGCTGACTCAGGTTTGCCACTAACCTTTTGGGCTGAAGCTGTCAACACAGCTTGCTATGTACAGAATAGGGTGTTAGTGAATCAGAGGTTGATGAAGACTCCTTATGAGTTATTACATCATTTGGCCCCTCTAATTTCATTCTTTAGAGCATTTGGGTGTCCCTGTTATATTCTTAACACAAAGAATCCACTTCAGAAGTTTGAATCAAAGGTGGATGCAGGGTATTTTGTTGGGTATTCATCTACTTGCAAGGCATACAGAGTTTTTAATTGCAGAACAAAGATTGTTGAAGAAACTTTGCATGTCAAGTTTAATGAATCTCCAAAAGACAAAATTCCTCAAAACCCTGTGGAGTTGTTTGATTTGGACATACTGCAATATGTTCCATATCAGTCTCCATCTGTTATTGTTTCTGAGGATCCATCATCTCCATCTGATGGTATAAATGCAAGTTGTAGTGATCATCTGCCTGTGTCTACTACACTTGATGTTCCTGTAGCTTCAGCAGTTCCATCCACAACAAATGCTGATGAAATCTCTGAATCCTCTACTTCATTTGAACTGCCATCTCATTCTAGGTTTCAAGAGTCTGAATCAACATTGTTGCTGCTGAATCTCCTACAAACACTTGCACAGATATTATTGAGTATCAAGAACTGAAGAATCATCCCATGTCCCAGATCATTGGTGACATTAATGCTGGTGTTTCAACAAGAAGCCAATTGTCCAATTTCTGTCTCTATGCTCTCTTCATCAGTCAGCAAGAGCCAAAGAACTATCATGTTGCATTAAGGGACAATGGATGGGTTGAAGCCATGCAGCTTGAGCTTCTTCAGTTTCAAAAGCAGCAAGTGTGGGAACTGGTTCCTCTACCCCAAGGTAAGTGTGCAATAGGCACTAAATGGGTGTTTAGGAATAAAACTGATGAAAAAGGCCAAATTGTCAAGAACAAGGCCAGACTGGTTGTACAGGGGTTTTCACAAGAAGAAGGTATTGATTATGATGAAACCTTTGCCCCTGTAGCCAGACTGGAGGCAATCAGATTGTTCTTAGCTTATGCTGCTTTCCATAACCTTAAAGTTTTTCAAATGGATGTCAAAAGTGCATTTTTATATGGTAAAATAAAAGAAGAGGTTTATGTGTGTCAACCACCAGGTTTTGAAGATCATAAACATCCATTGGGTGTATAAGCTTGATAAGGCTCTTTATGGGTTAAAACAAGCTCCCAGAGCCTGGTATGAAACACTATCTAACTTTCTTCTTCAAAATAATTTCACTAGAGGCTCCATAGATAAAACTTTGTTCATTAAGAAAGTAGGCATGCATAAGCTCCTTGTTCAAATTTATGTAGATGATATTATTTTTGCATCCTCTGATCCACAGTTGTGTGATGCCTTTACTAATTGATGCAACAAAAGTTTGAAATGAGTGCCATGGGAGAATTACAGTTCTTTCTGGGTTTGCAAATCAAACAAATGGCTGATGGAACTTTTATTCATCAGTCAAAATACACAAAGGATTTGTTGACCAAGTTTGATTTACAAAACTGTAAGCCCTGTTCTACTCCCATGTGCAGCAACACACAACTGGATGCTGATCAGAAAGGTAAAGCAGTTGATGAAACTCTTTACAGATGTATGATAGGTTCCTTGATGTACCTTACAGCTTCTAGACCAGACATTATGTTTGCAACTTGTGTCTGTGCTAGATTTCAGCTGCACCTAAAGAATCCCATATGAATGCAGTCAAAAGGATCTTAGATATTTGCAAGGAACTCAATTCTAGGACTTTGGTATTCCACTGGGCACTCTTGCAAATTAGTTGCTTTCTCTGATAGTGACTATGCAGGGTGTAAGTTAACCAGAAAATCAACTTCTGGTGGATGCCAATTTCTAGGCAACTGTTTAGTTTCTTGGCAGTGTAAGAAACAAACTTCAGTTGCTACATCCAAAGCTGAAGCAGAGTACATTGCTGCTGCAAGCTGTACATCTCAGGTACTCTGGCTTCAAAATCAATTATTGGATTATGACATTACAGAGACTAAGACTCCTTTACTGATGGGTAGTGCTTCAGCTCTTTGTATTGTTAAGAATCCTGTCCAGCATTCTAGGACCAAACATATTGAGATCAGACATCATTTATCAGGGATTGTTATGAAAAAGGTCTGATTGATCCAAAGTTTGTGCCTAGTGCTGATGAGCTTGCAGATACATTTACTAAGCCTTTGGACAGTGCAACTTTCCAAAATCTTGTGCTCAGGCTTGGTATGCTGCAACTAGAATGATTTGACAACTACTGATGCTCTTAGTTAATAAGTACTGATGAGCATTAGTATAAAGCTGTCAAAAATAAGTGCTGATAAGTTATTTTATCTTCAGTAGTTTTTATAACTACTGAAGACTAAATTACTTAAAAGTACTGAAGTACTTCATTTGTTGAAAAGTACTGATGTAGTTAAAACTACTGCTGTCTTTTCTAATAGATAAGTACTGATGACCAATGAAACATCTGAAAATCAGATGATCTGATGAGTAAGTGTTAAGGTCATTGAAACAACTGAACTTTGTGAATTGACGACAACAACTACTGTTTCATTTCAAAACAACTGAAGCCAAAACCAAGTCTTCAGTAGTTTACAACTACTGATGACTAACACCAAGTCTTCAGTTGTTTACAACATCTGAAAGTTAAAACCATGTCTTCAGTGGTTTTCTAACAACTGATGACTCACACCAAAACTTTCAGTTGTTTTCTTTCAGCCGTTTCATAACCTATAAAATACCTAACCCTAACTTCAAATTTTCATAAATCACTTTCCAAACGTTCATCTTCCATTAATGGCGACCATGCAAATCAAACCTCGACACAACTGTGTCGCTTACCTTACCAAATCAGCCTTTTGGACCAAGTTTGATGCTGCCATTGATCTGATGGTTGATTCCCAATATCACACAGCCTTCCTCTTGAATCCTACCATCTATCCCGATACCCTTCGCCAATTCTGGACAAACGTCACTGTTCATACTGCAGAGAATGATGACTCGATCACTCTCCAGTCGTTTGTCAACCAGAAGAAGGTGGTCATCACTTCTGAGATCATTCGCCAAACCCTAGACCTGAATGATGCCACCTATGTCACCAGATACCCCAAAGGCACCATTGATTTATCATTTGTTAACCATGGATATGAGGGTGACCTAAGTGCTACTACTATTATGAAGAAGCACTTCCATGATGCTGAGCGTCTCATTTTCCATATGATCAATGTCTGTCTTGCCCCCAAAACATCTTCATGGGATCAAATGTCATCCAGGTGGCAACAGGTATTGTATTCTATCCTTGAACGCCAAAGCTTAAATTTTTCTGAAATAATATTTTTGGAATTAAAAGATCTGGCAATGAAACCTGTGGCTAATAGATGGATATTATATCCAAGGTTTCTTATGGCCATAATTATTAATCAATTAAAATCTGATGGCCTTGTTGGCCTTGGAGTCCCTGCTATGGTAGTTTTGCCAGAAGTATACTCCAGGCACAACTCAAATCCACAACTCAAAGAGGCTGCCAAACTGCTAAAACCCAAGCAGAGGGAACCCACAGCCTCCACCTCCAGATCTAAAGTCCCCTCCAAACCAAAATCCAAGAAAACCAAAAAGGCTACTCAGGGAGTTGAGTCCCCTGATGATGCCCCTGCAGCACAAACGCAGGATGAAACTACTAGCCTTAATCCCCTTGTAGTTTCAAAGACTCTACCAGCTGAAACCGCTCAGGTATCCTCTCAACAGGATCCTGATGCAACCAACATTGGGGAAACCACATTACTGGAATCTCTCTCACTTGAGAAGATTGCCATTGAAGAGCACCATTCCCCCAGGTGCAATCCTTTTCACCTTTATCTCCCACTGAAACCACCCCTACAAGCCCAACTGCAGTCATTGCACAAGTGCTGACTCAACTACATTCCTCTACCCCTCCCCAGAAACCTATTAACACTGGGAAAACCTCAACAGCTGAGGGAGAGGATTATAATGTAGTTGACAACCCAACATAGGGATTACAAAGTTCAATCTCCCAGTGTAGAGGAGGAGATTAGAACATCTGGTGAGGCTACCTCTTCCCCTGTTTCAGCACATGAACAGGATGAAGGTGGTATCATCTCTAAGACCTCACCAGAGGCAACTGCCAATGAAGGACTTAATCCTGAGGCAGGAAGTCCCCAGTTCCAAGACAAAGGGGCACATGTGAATACTGATCTACACTCAGCACATGTTCATCCTGATTTACTCAGGAGGTCAGCTGATTCAGCTAACACTGATGATGACCTGGGCTTTTTCTTTGAAGTTCTAGCCCAAAACACCATTCTTGAGGCTGAGGTATGCAGACTACAAGAACTGCTTGCCAAAATGTCTCAAGAATCAAGTCCATCTGCCCCAATTCACCCACAGATGGCAGCTTCTTTTGAAGCTCTCCCAAACACTGAGCCACTCTCAACAAATCAGCCACCAGCCTCTGTTTCAGGCACCATTTCTCAGGGACAGAACCCCTCTGAGCAAATGGTTGCTGCATTTAAATCTTCCTTACCTCTCATCACTCCAATCATCACTACTATTGTCCATCAAACCATTGATGAGAGGATTTCCTCAAATCTTCAAACCCTTGTTGATGATGCTGTTTCCAAGAAACTTTCTGACATTCAAACCCCTGAACCCAATGCAACCAAAAAGGGGAGTCTAAGTCAGTGAAAGAAGATAAAAGAAAGAGAGTTGAAGAGAAGAAGCCAAAGAGAAGAAAGGAAAAGAGATAATCACTTACAAGAGAAAGAAAAGTGCTGAACAGACTGAGGATGAGAAGAAGTTGGAGGAACTGATCAAAGAAGCTGATGAGCAACACAGCAGATCTATGGATAAGATCATTGATCAGCTCTTCAGACAAGGCTTTGACACTGCCAAACTTGATTCTGAGATCAGACGGCTAGAGATTCAAGAGATTGAAAATAGATGGGCCAGCTGCAATGAGAAAGAAAGGGAAAGGTTGGAAGCTATGATCAGATTCTTGTCAAAACACTTGGGAAGACCGATCATTGAAGTAAAGTCATGGTCTAGAGACAGTATTTTGGAGATAACCACCAAAATCTGTTCTTCTGAAACCTTCAACAAAGGATTGATCATAGAAGCTCTGGATGAAGCTGGTGCTGGGAAAAGGTCTGACATGGCAAGTTATCCAAAGCCACCCTCACAACCAAAATGATAGAGCAGCCTTTACAATCTCCCTTACCAAAACAACCCTCAAAATCAACCTCACAAACCCCAAAACAATCAATCTCACAACCCTCAAAACAACCAACCTCACAACCCTCAAAACCAACTCCTTTACCCAAGAAACCCACTCAATCAACCACCAGTGATGCACCTAAGAGAAAGAGAAGGGTGTTGAGGATGGAAGAAGAAGAAGAAGATGATGAGGAGGATAGTTGCCAATCTCTGCTGTGATTAAAATGAAGAAGCCTGAGCCTAGGAGTCAACCAACAACAATCACTCCTGACACTCAAAGGCAAATGGTTAAAGTGAAGATTGAAGAAGAAGAACAGCAAAAACAACATGATGAGCAGCTGTTAAGGATGGTTGATAAGGAATTTCCTAAGTCTTCATCCATACAAGCTATGAAGAAACATGCTCAGAGGTTGTATGCTCTCAGATTTACATTTCAGTATCAGAAAGAGAGAGTAAGGATTTGGCCTGACCCCAGAGTTAGTGACAGAATTCATAGGAAAAATGTTCCAAGTAGATACAATGGCCAAGTGAGAAAGACTGTGGATGCTGTGATAATGTTGGCCATTGTAGTGTCACCCTGGGAAATCCTTGATGATTTCAAGCGAGCTTACAAGACTAAGATGACTCCACAAACCTTTTGGAAAACAAAATGGTAAAGAAGGGGTTAATTTACAAGAAGCTTGAAGAAATTAGAAGAAATAAGCTCCAGTTGTTACTTGAAGGTACTCATCCTGATGAGTTTGCATACAGAGAAATAACAACTGTGGAGCTGAAGAATGGAAAGATTGTTAGATACTTGTCTGAGTATTATGGGCCTGAGTTCTTCTTTGAGAGTGAAGCTGAAGAACTCACAATAGAAGATAAAGTTGTTCTTCTTGAGGCCTATGTCAGAGAGTCTTACAGACTCATCATTGGGAAGTAGGTTTAATGATTGGGGTAACAGCTCTGTGTCCAAATTCCCCAAGACAGAGTTCCCATTCATCTTTTGCCAATCAAACTTTTTGAAACCTCTTCCTGGCCTGAGCTTGACTTGGTGATTTCTGAGCTGATCCAGAAAATATGACTGCCAATAAGTAGGACTTCAATAAGCTTAAAGGTTTTGGCTGCATTGGTTCAGGGGGAGTTTGTTGGACCAAAAGAACCAATGAGCCAGATCAAAAAAACCTTTAAGTCCCACAGACATCACAACAACTGAAGAGATCTACATCCGCTGAAGACAAAGTCTGAAGACAAAGTCTGAAGACAAAGTCTGAAGACAAAGTCTGAAGACAAAGTCTGAAGACAAAGTCTGAAGATAAAAGTCTGAAGACAATAGCTGAAGACAAAGTCTGAAGACCAAGTTCTCAGAAGTTGTCTCAAACAGCTGAAGTGTTTCCTTTCAGTAGTTGTAATGTTTTACTTTTCAGTAATTTCCTTTCAGTAGTTTTATTATTGTAAAACGTCTGAAGTTCTTACACTTCGAATGTTATAGTTTCAGTAGTTGTAATTCTGGTTTACACTTAGCTTTTTGTGAAGGTGTCCTCAGTTGTTGTGGACATCTTCAGTAGATTAGTTACTTTCAGTAGTTTGTTAAATCAGTTAGATGTCACTATCAAGTGACATCAGCTGACGTCACATTCCTTTATAAAAGGAATGTTGACCTAATTGTTTTGTAACCGAAGCATTTGCGTGAATGAAAATCTTCCATTAACAGAAAATTTCTCTCTCTATAATCGTCATAGTGTGATTGCATATTCATACTTGTCTTGCTTAAATTTGATCTAATTTCTGTTATATTCCGCTGTAAATTCCAATCTAATTGATCAAACTAGATCCGATCCTATCAATACCAGCTGGAAACCTAAGACTAAAGCATATACTACAATGCTAAAGTTAAGGTATCTTAGATAAAGTATTATCTAAGATATGGTAGTCATGACATGTCCATGACTTACCTTTTGTTACCAACTAAAGATGGCAACTGTACTAACATAGAAAGGTAAACAGTGGATTATAGTATGGTCAACTACATGGCTTTTGAGAAAACGCCATGCAGTATCTCAGAGATCTGCAGCGGAGTGTCAGGGAGACTATACTTATGTCCACTAGATAATAGCAGTGTCTTCCGAAGGTAAGTTGGCTTCGGAAGAACAAGTTCTTCCGAAGCCACTTATACTTCGGAAGAGGCTTCTATACTTCCGAGGCTTGAGGACTTCTGTACTTCGAAAGTTGACTTCAGATCTTTCATTCTAAGTCTTGATCTTCGGAAGTAGGTTCTTTGTCTTTGGAAGTTGGAGTTTTCCTTCGGAAGTAAGTTTTACACTTTGTCTTCGGAAGAGCTCCTTTTTCCATTGGAAGTTCCACACTTAGCTTCGGAAGTCCTTTATTTGTTGTACAAAAATCTTCTAAGTGACTTGGTTTTGGTTGCACCAGCCTTTCTTGATCCAACAGATATGTTCCTTATTATGATGTATGTTTATCTTTCCTGTGGCTTTACGTGTCGTGTTAATGAATGAATGAAGTATTATGTAACGTAAAGTGAAAGATAACGAAGGAGGAACATGAAGTAAGATTGCATGCATTAATGAATAATGAATGAATGAAGGAAGGGCTTGCAAGCACATATATGAGGTGAGCAACTCTGTGTTGCAAGAGACTCGAATAGCATGCTATCGTTGATGTTGCCATGAGGTGAGCAACCTTGTTGTTTCAAGAGACTCGGATAGCGTGCTATCGTTGAGATTGGCAATGAGGTGAACAACCCTATGGTTGCAACAGACTTGGATAGTGTGCAATCGTTGAGATTGCTATTGAGGTGAGCGACTCTGTCGTCGCAACAGACTCGGAAGAACTAACGTATGAAATGAACGAAAGTAAATGAATGTAATGAAAGATAATAACGATATTATCTGTGTATACGTATGATGAATGATCACATGAGAAAAGGAATAGTTTTTAATGAAAGTAAAGTATGTTTTATTATAAAACTAGAACTCACTCAGCAACGCTGACTTTTTATATGTTTTCCAGTTGGCAGGTAATGATTGCTGAGTATGGCACCGCGAGGCTACTCGGCTCTTTTAGGATGGCATCCTTTTATAATGCTTTTGTGATGTAATGCAAACATGTATTTTGTAATCGGATAATGATTTATTATTTGGCGAAAGTGTTTATAATGAAATGAGATGTCATTTTTGAATGTTTCCGCTGCAATATTTTCCTAAGACAAATGTAATTATATGTTTTATGTGCGATGAATGACCAACTATAGGCGTTCTGAGAACGGGGCCTTACAGATTACCAGCTGGAACATACTACTAGATAAATACCACATTGTTAGAAGTAAGGTATCTAAGATAAAATATTGTCCTAGACTAGGTATTCATGACAGGTCCATGACTTTGGAAGAATCAACTTCTTCTGATACTTCTGCTAGTCTTCAAGACTTTATACTTCGAAAGTCTTGTCTTGAATCTTCTAAGTGTTTTACTTCGGAAGAGGAATTACTTAGTCTCGGAAGAGTGAGTTCCTCTTTGGAAGTTCTTCTTGCTTAATCTTCAGAAGTTTTTCAACATAGCTTCGGAAGTGTAGATTTGTCTTCGAAAGCCTCTCTTTAGTTGCACCAATATTCTTCTAAGTGTTGTTTTAGTTGCACCAGCCTTATCTGACCCAACAACCTAAATGACCAATTGTTTAGTAGCTTTCTCATGTTCTTCAAGTAATTGAACAACTATTTGATGGTGATTCTTCTTCTTCTTCTTCTATGACAGGTTGTTTACCTTTTTCTTTCTCAATCAATTTCTTTTTTTTGAATGAGTCATAAGCCTAGAAGTATTTGATGCTTTAGAAGGTCCAACTTCAAGTTCAATTGTCTTTCTTGTTCTTTTTTCTCTCTACTCCTCAGCCAGTTTCAATATCATTTCCTTTTGTTCCTCCATTAACACACTAGAAAGAACCATTTGCATTTTAACCTCTTTCTAAAAAAATTATAGGGCTTAATATAATATGTTTGGTTCTTGAATACTGGATACTCTAAAGATCTCCAAGATGTCTTCATTAATAATGTATTCAATAGAAGAATAAGCATCCAATTCTTCAATAAAAAGGGTCATAGCCATATATTCATCATGTTTTTCTTCAACTAGACCAGTGTAAGGAATTATTGCTAAGTTCATAGCATCAGTTATCTTTTCAGATGCACTTAGTTCTTCTTTTACATCCAACTTCTTTTGTCTTTTGGGTGATCTATGATCATCACCACTATCATCATCATCATCATCATCATCATCATCATCATCACTATCAAACAAATCATCTTTGCCTTTGTCTTTACCTTCATCATCTTTTTCATTGTCATCTATTTTTCTCTTTTTATCAATTTCTTCATCAATCCTTATAGATAAATCTTTAACAATATGTTCAAGCTCATCAATTCTTTTATATTGAATCTCTATTTTTCTGTCTTGACCTTCCATCAAAATGGATTGAATGCTAGCATATTCAATATGACCACTCAATTCTTCTTTGAGATTCTTCATTTTGTCTTCCAATGTGTGAATCACTTTACTTGCTTCTTGATCTCCTTTGACTTTCTTTCAACTCATTGTCTATTCTTTCAATATTCTTCTCCTTTCTGATCATTTCGACTTGAAGCTCAAAGATCTACTCATCTCTAATGGAATTAATAGATGTGGCAATATGATTTGAGGATCCACAAAAGCTTCAGACTCTTCAATTGGTTAGTACTTTGATGTTTCTTGCCAATAGGAATGTCTTCTTGAACTTTTAATTCCTTATCAGCCAATGATGATTCAGATTCTTTTGATAAACTACTAGATTTACTAGATCTCTCTAGTTGTGCAGAAGGTCGAGACATATGAAATGAAACACCATGAGCTAAAGGATATGCAATATGAACATTACCACCTTGTTTACATGATCGTGACACTGCATGCTCAAGAGCCTCTTTAGCGAGCACTTATTTGTTAATAATAGGCATGTTTAGTTCAATCTCTTGTTGAATATCATAATAACTTATTCTTCATGTTTAGCTTCATCACATGCATTAATATTTTCCTCATCACCTTGATCATCTCCAATCTATTGTAAGATCCAAGACAGTAAACCAAAGTAGTGCCACTATAAAAGTGCATTGTGCAGGACCGTTTAGGAGGGTTGGTCACTTACAAACCAAACACACAATGAGGAGAGTGATATTAGAACACTTAATAGGTCAAATGGAGAACTGATAACCTACAAGAATGATACTAAGAAGACAAGTAAATATGAGACAGAACCAAGAACAAACAACACAGATAAATGGTTTTCAAGAATGCTGTATTTTGCTCTCAAGTTCTTTTACAACATCCTACAACCGTCCATGCTTTGAAGGCCAGCTAGAAACATTTGACTAGACAACAAAATCAAATGTAAAGTCAAAAGGTAGATTGCCTTTTGACTAGTGACTATGACATGCCACAGCTCACATCCTAATATATTACAAAATGGATAAAAGTACATAAAGTAAAAAGCACAGACTCAAGACCTCAATGTACAGTTACCAAAATCATGGACCTTTTCACCAACTTGTGAAAGTTGGTGAGTCAACATAGTTGCAGCGGAAAGTGGTCCAGCTTTATACAGATAAAGCATGTATTCAAAGGTCTTCAGAAGACAATCTATCTTCACTTCTTGGCTTTGGAAGACTTTGTCTCTGAAGCTTCGAAATACTTCACTTTAAGCTTCGGAAGATGTTAGTCTTGGCTTCAGAAGCATCTCTACTTTTGTATTTCAGTGCATGCATGCAGGAAGACTTTGGATGTTTTAGGTACATCAGCCTTTACATAAACCTTACCAACCCCCCCCTAGGCTGATGCTACCAAAACATTAAAGATCTTAGATGTTGACAGTCCTTATTATGATGATGACCATGCCTTTCTACATCAGATAGTCAGGATCACTCAGACTCTTATAGTATCTTCTCATCTCAAAGAGATCATGCAGAGGCAGATTGAACATGTCTTGCCATGTGTAGACATCCTCAATACCTTGATATTTGATTACATGCCATCTTTCCGAATTAGTGGAGTAAGTCCAGGACAAGATGGGTCTTCCAGATGTAAGAGGAGCTGCTTGAATAGGAGTTGTTTGAGCATCCTCTTGTTGCACTTCCTCAGGATGTTCTGACTCATCCTGAGGTCCGGAGGAGGATGCCCCTGTCTTCTTCTTCTTCTTAGACTTGGGCTTGGAGGCCATCCTTTTCCTCCTCTTAGAACTCTTTAACTAAGAAGACTAGTCAGTAGCACCTTGTTGTTTAGTCTTGTCTATCTCAGCTAGGTCAACCTCCCTTACAGATTCAAAAGGAGAGAGAGTTTGACCCTGGTGTGGATCAGAAGATGAAGCTTGCTGATATTCAACAAAAGGTCTAGGTTGTGTTGTCTCAAATGGTTCAACCTTAACCTCCACTCTTGAGGTGCTTGACTTGGTGGGGAGTGTAAATCAATGAGCTCTCCTCTTTAATTCTTCTGCTTGATCACCCTTATGTGCTCATGCATGGTAGATAGAGACATAGGGCCAAGTCTCATTCCGGAGAATCCATACAGCTTTAAGAAGCTCATCATCCTCTGCCTATCAGCAGACTTCTTTTGACTTTTCTAGATGATGGCTCTTGCTTTGGCTGCTTCTTCCCTCATCTTTCTCTTTGTAGCCTTTTGTTCTTTGAGTACTTGAAGTTCAAGCTGTTTGAGATACTCAAACTCAATGTACTAAAAGGACAGTGGAAGAAGTATAACTGCATGGTAGAGACCTGTGGCACTCAGGTAGTTGATCATATTTTGCCTCTCAATTTCTTTATCTTCCTGAGGTTCTTGTGTAGCCACAGTCTCTTGCACAGGGCTTTCCTGAACTGGAGAGAGAGTAGGAACATGTTTGTAGAATCTTTTCAGTCTCTTTTCTTCCTTGATCTGAAGGAGCAATCTTGCATCCTCTGCTTCCTTCTTCTCTCTAGACATTTCCATGTCTGCCAGTTCATTGAGTTCCTCTAAAGGGAGGGAGATGATTTGATCAATGTCATAGCTCCTAGTCTGTAAGTAAGTAATCTTGACTACCATTAACTCATCATCTTGAGTATCTGGTCTGGGGGCAACCTTGATTGCAGCTTGCATGAATCCTGAAGACCCAATGGAACTATCTCTCTTTAGCTTTCTCTTCTTCTCTCGCTCCTCCTCGTCAATCTCCTCAGGGGTCATTTTCCTTTTCCCTTTGTCACTGACAGACCTTTGTGACTCAAGGTGGAGAGAGCTTTGCCTTTCATTGCCTGGAGTAGCATCCATGCTCTGGCCAGTGAGAGGCTATGATACACCTTCACCAGCAGGAGTGTCACTGAAGGAATGAATTGCTGAAGTGGTTGTAGGTGTGACAGGACTCTCAGGCTCTATCACTGGGCCTTCAGTTAAGGTTTTCTCTTTGAAGCTAATCTCAGGGTCTGCCTCAACATCCAGTTGACCAATGACATTACCTGATTGCCTTTGTCTCCTTCTTAGGCTGAACACTTAAGTAATTCTGTCTTGAATCCTTTGAGCCAGCCTGCTAGCTTGCCTAGATTGGCTTGGGTTGACAAGTGGCATGTTGATCGGGTCAAGACCTTCATAGTAGTACAAGGTCTGAAAATTGAAGACCTCTTGCTGCCCTTAAACTCTTAGAAGAATAAGGGCTCCTCTGTCAGCATCATACCTCCACCCAATTATGTAATTTGAAGTTCCTTGGGGGTGGGTATGACATAGCCCTTGGAATACCTTCCTCAAAGAAACTCTGAATGAGAGAATCTACAGAGTCCACATCAATATGAACTTGAGGAAGTTGCTGAGTAGGGACAATTGCAAGTGAGGATGGTGAATCCTCAATGTCCATACTCTGTGAAGAACTCCCAGGTTCTGTGATTGTTATGAATTTCTCCCCCTTTTTGGTAGCATCACTCACTTGTATAGATGAGCCAGGAGTTAGGTCAATCACATCCACAGGTTCTTGTGTTCCTGGATGAGCTCTCCTCCTCAAAAGTCTCCCAGCTAGTTCCTCCTTGAGATAAGAACCATCAAGTTGCTGATCAATGACGCGTGTTATGTAAGGTAGTCACTGAGATTCCAAGTTACTAACCTTAGAGACTAGGTAGGTGCATGTTTGAGACAGTTTTTACACCCTTTAGTCTCAATTCCCTTCATCTTCATCAGAAAAATAATTAGGGGATGAAAGAATTGGACCAAAGTCCTCACTCTCATCACTAGCATCAAGTTTTTTGGCTGCTGGTTTTCCTACGCTTACTGACAACTTCAAGAGAAGTGTCAATGGGCTGAGTTGCCATGGTTGAGGTCTGAATGATGTAATCACTTGTAGAAGTGAAGCCTCTTCCATATGGATCTCCTGAACATGTTCAGGGATATCCAACTCAGTAGTAGGTGGATGATATGGGCTAGACAAGGGAGTGGCAGGAGCACTCATCTCTCTTTGAGTAGGGGAAGAGTATAGAGACTTATGGTACTCACTGAATCCCATGTCTTCATCATCATAGAATTCAAGGTTAGGGATAGGTTGGTTGAGATCTAGAGGTTGTGGAGGGTAACTTTCCCTAAAGGTTTTCACTTGAGTCTGGAGACTCAGAGTAAACGCTTAAGGCTGATGGGCTAATGAGCTCATTAGGGTGAGCATTAGGAACCTCAGCACTAATTCTAGATGAGATGGGAGTGGTTTGCTCCTCAGGAGAAATGGGAGCTCCAGTGGCCACTTCCTCTTGTATGGGTGATGATATGGGGGCCTGCACAAGCTGAATAGCTAGTGCAGGGTTCGTGTGGATTTTTTTTGTAGGTGAGGAGTGATTTAGGCTATTTTGGGTGGTAGAGGTAGAAGGTGTGGGTTCAACACTAGCTTGTGTTGCTAGGTTGTCACCTTGAGCAATGAGCTCTAACATGTTGGGGACAATGGTTGTTTCTACCATAGAGAAGCCAAGAGAAGCCAACAGTTGGCTTCTTTAAGATTTTAAAGATGTCGGGCTTCATCTATCCCAATTTAAGAATATTACCTGTTTCCCTCAACTGTGAGCCCAGTTCACAGTTAAAAATGTATTGAACATATCTAAGAAACATGTAATACTCTAAGGAGTCTAAGTTTGCTAGTAATTTGTATAGACAAATTGAGAGTACGTAATCTTGACCCCTGAACCATTCCATACACTATGAGAATGATGATCCTCAGGAATCTGGTCCCACCTCCCATGCTTGTTGGACAAGCTGTGAATGACCACATGTAGTAAGTACTTCCACTGGGATGCCTTCCCTTTCTTGAAGGTCTTTACAGAGAAATCTCCTTCATAGCCCATCTGCTGAAAGGAGTGGTTGACAACTTCCTTTGTGAAGGACAATTCACCTTCCTCATCATCCAACTGAAGATGATTGTTGATGATGGCTGGAGTGATGAAGATTGTCCTGCCCTGCACTTTAGCAGACGGTGCCTTCTCCCCATCTATGATAACCTCATGACAGGTCTTCCAAAATTCAAGCAAATGGTCCTCATAGAGAGTAGGATCGATATTTAGGGAGGTGAAATAGTTTGACAGAGCCAGAAAACGGCAAACCTCTGAGAAAAGGATCTTTCTCAGAGTTCAACAGAGCAACCTGATTGTGTTGCATGTGAGTTGCATGGAGAAATCAGGATTGATATTTAGGGAGGTGAAATAGATTGCCTATTCAACAGAGTTCAACAGGATCGATATTTAGGGAGGTGAAATAGTTTGACAGAGCGAGAAAACAAAACCTTTGAGAAACTAGGATCTTTCTCAAAGTTCAACAGAGCAACCTGATTGTGTTGCCTGTGAGTTGCATGGAGAAAGAGGGTCGTTTCTACAGTTTAGGTTGGCCATTTGAGAAAGCTTAAGGGTGAAGGAAATGAAGAATAAAGACGGTTTATGGGTGAATTTAGGTTTTGCAAAGGTACAGAGGAAGAAGATAGTGAAAGAGGGGGAACCATTGGTCTATATATGAAATGGATCTCAGACAAAGATAATGAAAGAGGATAAACTTTGAAATCCGGATGTTGGTCCCACCTCTGAAAAAGCAGTTTTCTGTTGCCCAAAAGTTAGTTTTTCTTGGAAGTCTAAAATCTTCCGAAGGTAATTTCACTTTGGAAGTTATGATGAAAAGCTTTTTAAGCCAAATTAGCTTCGGAAGATATTCCAAAGAGTTTAGAAAATTTGCTTCGAAAGAATTAACACTTAAAGGTTTTAATAAAAACTTCCGAGAGTTAATTGCTTTCGGAAGAAAGTTGTTCTTTAAAAACATACAAGTATTTAAGAGTAAGTAAAGCTTCGGAAGATATTTTGGAAATTTCTTCTGAAGGTACATTTTCTTAAGTAGTTGTTTGTTTCGAAGAATTAAACTTCTTCCGAAGGTTAATGCAAATCTTCCAAAGGATAAAAGATCAAAATTTTTCAAAAGTCTAAGGAATGTCTTCTAAAAAGATTTTTCTTTTCAGAGTAAAACAAAGGCTTATATAAGTGATAAAATAGACAACTTAGGACACACAAAATTTTAGAAATAATATGATTAACTTTTAAGAAAAGCTACTCAAAGTTAATCATCCCAATAGCTGAAACAAGATACTTAAATCTCTGTTGATCAAAAGCTTTGGTAAACAGATCAGCATATTGTTCATTTGTGTTAACTTTGACTAGTTTGATTAATCCCTTCTCAAAGTTATCTTTAATCAAATGATACCTGATATTGATGTGTTTTGTCTTTGAATGTTGCACGGGATTTTCTGTGATAGAGATAGCATTGTTGTTGTCTATGTGGATAGGAGTCTCCTTGAAATTGAATCCATAATCTAGCATCTGATTCTAATTCCAAAGCACTTGATGCAGTTGATGCAGAGACACATGATTGCTTCTTGCATTGCCATGAGACTACCCTTCCACTAAGGAACTGACATCCCCTCATGTAGACTTTGAATTCATGTTGCAGCCACCATAGTCACTATCTGCATATGCATACAGATTGAAGTTAGAATTTTTCGGATACCAAGGCCAAGTGTTGAGGCACCTTTGAGGTATCTAAAATTCTTTTGACAGTGATTAGGTGTGATATCTTGCACAAATACATGTAGCAAACATGATATTAGACCTGCTAGCTATGAGGTATATAAGAGACCCAATCATAGCCCTGTAAAGATGTTCATCTACACACTCCCCCTCAAGATTAGGACCAAGGGAGTGGTTTCTTGCTATGGGTGTCTTAGCAACCTTACAATCAGTCTGTTGAATCTTTTAAGTATGTCCTGAATATACTTTGACTGACTTATGAAGATGCCATCTTCAACTTGCTTCACTTGAATTTCTTGAAAGAAATTGAGTTCCCCCATGGCACTCATTTCAAATCTATCCTTCATCAGCTTCTCAAAGTCTTTGCAAGCTTTGGATTAGTTGATCCAAAGATGATGTCATCTACATATACTTGAACTAGCATTAAGTCATTCGATGTTCCTTTGATGAAGAGAGTTCCATCTATAGTACCTATTTTGTAACCATGCTAACAGAGATACTAAGATAGAGTCTCATACACTTCCTTGGTGCTTGGCGAGGCCCATAAAGAGCTTTATCAAGCTTGCAGACATAATCAGGATGATCAGGATCTGCAATCCCAGGTGGTCGTTTGACATACACCTCTTCATCAACCATTCCATAAAGAAAAGCACACTTGACATCAAGTTGGTAGACCTTGAAATTCTTGGATGCAGCAAAAGCTAAGAATATCCTAACAGCTTCAAGTCTTGCAACAGGAGCAAAGACATCTGTGTAGTCAATTCCTTCTTCTTGTGTGTATCCTTAAACAACTAGTCTTCTTTTGTTTTTGAAGGCAAGTCCTCTATCATCCTTTTTATTCTAAAAACCCATTTGGTTCCTATAGTAGTCTTTCCTTGAGGAAGAGGACATGGGTTCCAAACCTTTTGCCTTTTGAATTGAAGCAGCTCCTCCTGTATAGCTTCAACCCAACTTCCATCCTTCAAAGCCTCGTCAATCTTCTTAGGCTCTATCTGGGATAAGAAACAAGAGTGAAGACAAACATTTGCATCATGGGTCTGTCCTCTTGTTTTACCCTTGAATCAACATCTCCAATGATGTTTGTGGTAGGATGAGACTAGTGAATCCTAGCTTTTTGGATCATAGCCAGTTGCCTAGAGAGATCTAATTAGAAAAATTTAGATCTGGCATTGAGGTTTCTCCCACCACATCAGAACACTTATCAAATGAAACTTGATCTAATGAGTGTTTGACATCATTGATGTTGTCTTTAATGGGATGATTATCAGCATCTAGAAATTCTTGATTGTAACATCCACCATTTTTTAAGTTATAAACCCAAACCCAATTTTTTTTAGTTCTAATATTAAACTATTATAATAATTTTAATGTATCAAATGCATTAAATGTACAATTTATATTGTGAATTATTCATTTATTAATCATCTAAATAACTTGTAATAATTTATGGATTATAAATAATTCTTTATAAAGTTATAAAGTTTTATTATACATTTAACTAAATGGAAAAGACTTATTAAAATTTATGAAGTTATAAAATGGATTTTACTAAACTTATAAAGTTTTATTAGTAATAATAATTTTAATTATTGAAATAAATAATTAAATTATAAAGTTACAAGTTTTATAAAAGTTATAAAGATTAATATATAAATTGATTTATTATTAAAATTGGTTTTATTAAGACTAGGGCTTAATTTGTAATTTTTAATACTTGAAATAAAAACTTTATTACATAAAAAAATAAGCCCTTAAAACTACAGGGACTACTGCAAATTTGGAAATCTTTGAAACAAAACCCAACCCATCCCGTCGCCCTCCTCTGTCCGGCCACCTTCTCCGGCGGAGCTCCGGCGAGCCACACACACACAAAACGCTTCATTAAGACACAATTAAACTATATTAAACTGCTTGTGAATCGATTCGAACCTAAAGCGTCATTTCTGTTGAGTTATTCGATGGTTATGGGGTGATTATTGAAACCAAAACATTACATTCAAAACCGAAATTGTTCACCTCGGTCTTTACACCATTAAACAATTAATTGATCAAAAACGCCCCTTTGAGAGTTTTGAACTTGAGTATATCAACCATTTGTGTTAACATCAAGTAATTATAGTCAAACGATACACGAAAAACCCGAAATCAAAACCGAACTCGTTTAAGTGGAACCATATCGAATTGAAGCTAATTAACAAGGGGGAAATGTTCCACTCGATCTCTTTCAACTTTCAGTACCTTCAATTTCTCGAAAATCCACTCAAACATCGATTTTAAGTACCCTGTTCATCACGAGTGGATCGAAGCGTACCGGGCATAATTACATCAATTCGTTTGTAATCGAGTAAGTTATACACACCAATACACTCGATTTCATTTAGGGATTAAAAGCCCTAACGTTTATTCGATTAACATACATGAATTGTTGTTCAATTCGGATCACATCAATTCTAGGGTTTATGTTGGATTTGGGGGGTTTTTCTTTGGACTTTATTTAGATTTTTTGTTTCAAAATAAAACCAGATCTGGGCTTTAGCCTAACTGGTAACTTTCAGCAACTATAACGAGAGGTCCCGGGTTCAAACCGGGCCTCCACCATCTTTTATTTTAATTAGTTTTTTAACATTTTATAATTCAGAAAATTAGTATTATATTGTTAAATCAAATAAAAATTATTTTATTAACTAAAACATTACAAAAATTATTAAGTTTATTTTAAAAGTATTAAAAATTTGTGGTTTTAAATTTAATTATTCTTTTTAGAATAACAAAGGTTATAAAATATTATCAATTCTTTTTTGTAATTTAAATACTAAAAACCTATTATGGTTCAAATGTAGATTATTTTAAAACATTATAAATCTATATGCTAAATAAATAATCATTCAAATAGTTATTTAAATAATTATTTAAATTATTAATTATTCATTTATTCATTTAACCATGTTATATCATAATTAGTTTATAAATTTATTTTTTAAACTATTACTTAAATTCATGAAATTTATAAAACGATATAATTTACCGTTATTCTATATTTAAGGCTTTAATATTATAAGATCTTTATAAAAAATCAATATAAAATGATTTTAGAAAATTTGCAAGTCATTCAATTATCTATCCTTTAACACTTTATATTTAATCCTTATTAAAATCAATAAATTAAATTAATGAATCATTCTTTATTGTCATTTTTCATTTTCAATCTTAGTTGATATATACCATTTTCATTGAACCAAAACATAATCGATACTAATTGACTTAATTATTAAAACCCCTAAATTCTAATCGAAACCCTAGTTCGTATTTAGTCGTTAATCTTATCTTTATTCTAATCCTAAGACCTGAAATCTTTGGTTGAATCGTGAAGGAATCGTTGGAATCATCTTATCTTCTTATTGTTTTCTTATGTGCAACTTATAGCACGTGAGTATTCCATGTGAGTTCTCCATGCCCCTTTTTAACTTTATTTCACACCTTTTGGGGTGAAACATGTTAACCTTATAAACTTACACTTGTAAACATCTTGATACTTGTAAATACACATGCAATTCATCTTTACCTTTTTGTCATGGTTATTTGTGTTATTGTAAGTCTTATATGAGATACATATTTTGTGTACAATCATTAACTATTGCTAGCCTGGCGACGTCTTAGATCTTTGGGCCTGACAAGCCTATTTGGTGCTAAAGCCGATGTATTACCGGCTCCTGATGACGTATGCTTGTTCATCATGGGAACCAAGTACACTTAGCCAATCTTATAAACTTGTAATAAAGTCAAGGTTTGGTTGTAACTGTATGTGTTCTATAAACTTGCTAACTCATAACCATTGACATGAATTGCTACTTGTAAACCTTTTTATATATATGTATATATGCGTGTGTTTAACCCATGGGACCTTTCCAACTTTCAAAGTTGACCCTTTATTTTTTTAAACATGTTTCAGGTTTACTACTTGAAGATCTCTTCGTGCTCATATAGGACTTGGACTTAGTTAATTGAAAGTATTATGTTGTTGTTTATATCTTGTTTGTTTTATAATTTTTTAATTGTCTTGTAATGTTTAATAAAAATGTTATTTAATATTATTACAACTTATTTAGTTCCATGTGCTATGAACAATCGTTTCACATTCGTCTGCCCCGATGATTCCGCCGTCGGTCGGGGTGTGACAGATTGGTATTAGAGCCATGGTTATAGAGATTTATGTTATTAGAAATGGAATGACCTACACTTCAACTAAGTACCCTTACACATGAGTCCTCTCATGTATTTTATATGCTTAGATAGGATTTTATGTGCCTTATGTGTTTATACTTGATTATGTGATTATATGCCTTATGTGCTTATGCTTATACCTTGAATCTTATCAATGCACACATGAACCTTAAATCATATTTTAAGGCATTATGTGCCTAAATCAAATGGTTTTCAAAATAAGCTTTGAATTGTTATTTGTGGTTTTCAAGTCTCGTCAAAGTCTATGTCCTATAACTTGAAACATGTAATGCTGGAAGAGTGGGATGCCTGTATCTCGAGGTGTTCTGTCTAGGCAAGGTATTCATATAAATCCAAATCAACCGATGGATCCGTTTACCTTACCTGGGAACCCTTGGGGTGAGTGTCCGCTTATAGGTACGCATGTCTTCATTAAGGTTGTAGTTGACCTAATACTTTGATAAGTCAATGTAATGCTTTGGTTTGTAAACCGAACGTTACACTCAAAACACCTTGTTATTTTAAATCGTCTTATCTTTGATCTTGTCTTTTTGGATCTTAAAAATTATTACCCAATCCTCGTAACGACTTTTAATAATCTTTCTGAATGCCTTCCTCTCAAAACCACACTTATCCCGAAAAACCTATAACATTGATGCTCTCGTTCTAAATTGAATCTTTAATCTTAACAAACACGATTTTTGTATCAACGTTACACTAATAAAACATTGAAACCTTAATGACATAAGAAAACAAGAATCAATCATTTAGAAACCTCGTTAAAGTTATTTTCTTGAGAAGCTCTTATGAATTCCATATCTTATCCAAAAGTGTCTTGCCCATATTTTCCATGTCGTCAAGCTAAGCCTTGTATTGATCTACAACTTGGTGCTGTACTCGTGACAAAACCTTCCTAATCATCTTGAACCGTTTGAAATACAAAAGCTTATCAATTAAAATTCTAAATTAATAATCTTGTACCCTTCTTCAAGAAACACATGAAATCATGAATTAAGAAATTTAACAAACTTAAGCATATCAAAACGTCATATTATTCTTGTTGAGTTTAAACGCTTTCAAGAGTTCACTAGAAAATATGAAATGACACTCGAGTCTCCTCCTATCCTTGAAATTAGTCTACTTGTGATTAAATTTAGGGACGAAATTTCTTAAAATAGGGGAGACTGTAACATCCGCTATTTTTCAAGTTATAAACCCAACCCAATTTATTTTGGTTCTAATATTAAACTATTATAATAATTTTAATGTATCAAATGCATTAAATGTACAATTTATATTGTGAATTATTTATTTATTAATCATCTAAATAACTTGTAATAATTTATGGATTATAAATAATTCTTTATAAAGTTATAAAGTTTTATTATACATTTTACAACAAATAACTAAATGGATTTTATTAAACTTATAAAGTTTTAATAGTAATAATAAATTTTAATTATTGAAAATAAATAATTAAATTATAAAGTTACAAGTTTTATAAAAGTTATAAAGCTTAACTAATAAATTAATTTATTATTAAAATTGGTTTTATTAAGACTAGGGCTTAGTTTGTAATTTTTAATACTTGAAATAAAAACTTTATTACATAAAATAATAAGCCCTTAAAACTACAGGGACTAAACCTGCAAATTTGGAAATCTTTGAAAACAAAATCCAACCCATCCTGTCGCCCTCCTCTGTCCAGCCAACTTCTCCGGCGGAGCTCCTGTTGGAGAATATATTGTCATATATAGTGTGTCCATCGCTTGTCGAATAGTCTAGGCTTAGTGTAATACACCTGATATATTGTAAACACATGAAACAGGGTCATTCGTAGGAGCATATGCGAATGAGACTCAGTGGTACGACTGAGCCATGCTAATGGACCAGTCGTGCGACTAAGAGATGCGATTGGGACATTCATAAGACTGAACCATAAGTATGGTTCAGTCGCACGATTGAACCATACGCATGGTACAGTCGTACGATTGAACCATACGCATGGTCCAAATCGCACGAATGGGCCCAGTCGCATCTAATATGGGCTGAGGCCTATATATACCAGTTTCAATGTGTAGAGAGATAAGGGTTAGGGCAGGGAGTCTGCCCGGGGCCTAGGGCTGCCGGATGAGATGGGAGGTCATGCTCGATCTCCCCTTGCCAAGAGTCTTGATTCTTATGTTGTAACGAGCTTGTAATCGTTAGGTTTTATCAATGAAACCAATTTTTGATAGTTCGTGTTATTGATTTGACTTTTGGTTTTGGTTGTTTATCCTTCCGTCAAGAACATGCTCGGATGTCTACCGATCCAGCCGACGTCACAATTGCTATCAGAGCAGGTTACTGCTAGAATGATTTAACAGTCATTCTAGCAACCCGAGCTCTTGATTATTGGATCTAATTTCAGATCTTGACGTTAAACCCACTTCGTGTTCTTCTTGTTTTGCACAGATCTTGTTACGTGTGTTGTTTCTATGTTAAAATCGAACTCGAAACCACGTTCCTATGACCCTTGCGAATCTTATGATGTCTATTTTGTTTCGGTTCATGTAAAATTCATCAGATTAGGTTTTTTGGCAGCTTTGGCGGATGCAGATCTGAAAATCTGCGTGCAGACCCATTCGTGCGACTGGACCATGCTAATGGACCATTCGTGCGATTGGACCATGCTAATGGACCATTCGTGCGACTGGACCATGCTAATGGACCATTCGTGCGACTGGACCATGCTAATAGACCATTCGTACGACTGGACCATGCTAATAGTCTATTCGTACGACTGGAATGCGACTGGACCAGTCTTATGACCAGTCATGCTACTGGACCAGTCATGCTACTGGACCAGTCTTATGACAAGTCATGCTACTGGACAAGTCTTATGACCAATCATGCTACTGGACCAGTCTTATGACCAGTCTCACGAATATATCATTCGTATCATCCATTCACATGAATGTGATATTTGTCCTCCACGTCATACAGATGAACGGTGTTCCAGACCAAAAAAAAAAGTCTGGAACTACCTTTTGCACAGATTTGAGGATGAGCAAAGCACATTCACCCTTAGATTCTTTTGTCAAATAAGTTCGATGGATACCCCATTATTCGTTGAACTTCAAGAATAGGTGAATGTAGAGAACACGAAAGAGAGAAGAGAAGATGTCAGCAGTCGGTGCTGATTTTGTAGGGTAGTCAGGAGCATCTGACTATTTATGGGCCAATCAAGTTATATCTATCCACACAGAAAGGATTCTCATTCTTAGGGGGAATCCATGTATAGAGAGATTGAAGAAGCAATCAGAAAGTGATGATATGAGCCGGTTTCTGATGAAGAATCTGAGTGCACGCTGATTTGATTTGGATTGTCAGTTGTGGACTGGAACCTTCTACCTTTTGCCCAATACACCGTATGAAGACGCCAAGAGAGCACAACATTTATATATTGGGATATGTTGAATGTGAGGGGAAATTTCTGCAGGTGTTAATGTTAATCAGGTTAGCCTGTGTGAAGATTGAAGCAATGGAAAACTGTTCATGTCATTATCTGGAAAAATCAGTCATATGCGGAATCTTGATGCTATGATGGTGTTCTACTAAGTAAACGAAAGCTATTGTGCCTAAATTCATTTTCAGGGATAGTGTAACAACCTGACGGATCGGCAACGTTGGCTAATATGGTTTTCGTTTGATTCTATTGGCAACCAGAGCTAAGATTGACTGAAGATTGTAAGAGGTGTTATCTACTATTCGCAAGCAACGTCCAAGGGGGAATTTGTTGGAGCATATATTGTCATATATAGTGTGTCTGTCGCTTCTCGAATAGTCTAGGCTTAATGTAATACACCTGATATATTGTAAACACATGAAACTAGGTCATTAGTAGAAGCATATGCGAATGAGACTCAGTCGTACGACTGAGCCATGCTAATGGACTAGTCGTGCGACTGAGAGATGCGATTGGGACATTCACAAGACTGAACCATAAGTATGGTTCAGTCGCACGATTGAACCATACACATGGTACAGTCATATGATTGAACCATACGCATGGTCCAAATCGCACGAATGGGCCCAGTCGCATCTAATATGGGCCGAGGCCTATATATACCAGTTTCAATGTGTAGAGAGATAAGGGTTAGGGGAGGGAGTCTGCCCAGGGCCTAGGGCTGCCGGATGAGAGGGGAGGTCATGCTCGATCTCCCCTTGCCAAGAGTCTTGATTCTTATGTTGTAACGAGCTTGTAATCGTTAGGTTTATCAATGAAACCAATTTTTGATAGTTCGTGTTATTGATTTGACTTTTGGTTTTGGTTGTTTATCCTTCCGTCAAGAACATGCTCGGATGTCTACCGATCCAGCCGACATCACAACTGCTCCGGCGAGCCACACACACGCAAAACGTTTCATTAAGACACAATTAAACTATATTAAACTGCTCGTGAATCGATTCGAACCCAAAGCGTCGTTTCAGTTGAGTTATTCGACGGTTATGGGGTGATTATTGAAACCAAAACATTACATTCAAAACCGAAATCGTTCACCTCGATCTTTAACACCATTAAAAAAATTAATTGATCAAAAACGCCCCTTTGAGAGTTTTAAACTTGAGTATATCAACCATTTGTTTTAACATCAAGTAATTATAGTCAAACGATACACGAAACACCTGAAATCAAAACCAAACTCGTTTAAGTGGAACCATATCGAATCGAAGCTAATTAACAGAGGGGAAATCTTCCACTCGATCTCTTTCAACTTTCAGTACCTTTAATTTCTCGAAAATCCACTCAAACATCGATTTTAAGTAACCTTTGTTCATCACGAGTGGATCGAAGCTGTACCGGGCATAATTACATCAATCCGTTCGTAATCAAGTAAGGGGCTGTTTGATTGCGCTGACTGAGTAAGATCTGACTGAGTAAGAAGCTGACCCAGTAAGAGGTTCTGACTGAGTCTGCATCTGACTGAAACTTGGCTGTTTGATTTAGTAGCTGACTGACTCTGCTGAATGATAAAAATAACATTATTGCCTCGTTGTTTAATCGAGTTTGAATTTAACTGGTGTTGTGTAATTAATAAAAATAGCTAAATTATAACAATTCAAAATGTCATACAAATACAAGTTAACATAAATCAAACATCATCCAAACAAACACATCGAATTTCAAACAGTTGATTACCAAAATGTCATACAAGAGTTTGCATACAAATCTAATTTGAAGCATCTGAAAGTAGTTGATTAGCAATTTGGTCGCGCAAAGTAGCCATATATTCAACCCCTTCTGAACCCCACTCAATGCCTTGTGTGTTATAGAAAGGTCATATACAAAATTCATGCTAATACAAATGTCATAGAAAGTTCATGCTAATACAAATGTCATAGGATCATACAAAGGCATACAACTGTCAAACAAAAGTCATACTAAAGTCATACAAAAGTCATACTAAAGTCATACAAAAGTCATACATAAGTCAACCGAATCATCCAAACTTTCTCTCAGCCATCATCTCAGCCTCACCCACGACTCGCAACTCACCGGCTTAAGACGTAAAACCAAACTTTTCTTATATCAGCACTTTCACCGAATAACAAAAGAGCTGTGTTATATCTCGGATCTTCTTCCCCCCTTCCATTTTTTTCTAGCATTCCATGCCTGCATCCGCATCCTTTCATTGTCAATATTATTTTTTCCACCAACATCTTTGCAACATTGATAATTTCATTCCCAACTTCTCTTAAGTCGTCACTTATTGTTTTCCTACGCACTTCTTTACTAGTTTTAGAACTTGCCTTTCGTTTGGACCGGCCAGAGGATTCTTCACTTACAGGTGGGAGCTCTGTTTCCATTTGAGTGCACATAACATCATCCAACTCATGTTCAAAATATTCTTCAGCTGGATGACAAAGTGTAGAAGATGGCCACCAACTGTGAATGCCAGTCGCGGTCACCCCCTCAAACAGTTTGGTACAAAGATCAGGGCAAGGAAGGGGAGCATGTCTCAACTTTTCCACAAACTTGTTTAACTGTTTGAAAATTTTTATAGATATAATCAAGATACTAAACAAAAAATAATCTTATTAAAAATATTTCATATTAAAAATACCTTTGCCTCCGCTTCCCATTCTTCATCACTCATATTGAAAGTGTTGGTTATAGGATCATAAATATTCCCTGTTTTGTTTTTCAGTTTGACCCAAGCCCATACTTTGACTTTAGGTAGTCATATCTTTTTTCATTTGTTTATGATCAACCATAAAATTATGATAATTTTTTAGTTTTTTGGTAACAACTTTCCATGAGCTGCTTTAAGGCTACTACCCTCACAACGTTGTTTGTTATTTCATTTATATGCTTCGAGAAAAGTTTTGTTGACACAATCCGACTTCCAATTAACTCTAGCTTTTCTTTCTGTCATGCCTAGATCAAGAACTAATTTGTTATTTCAAGATAATCACATAAGCAATATATACATATACATACACATATACATACCCATACATACCGATATACAGACCCATATACATACCCATAGACATACCCATCCATATCCATACAATATACATATACATACACATATACAGACCCAGAGACATACACATATACATACCCAACTACATCCATATACATACATAGACTACACTATACATACACATATACATACCCATATACATACCAATCTACATAGCCATATACATAGACATATACATACACATAGACATACCCATCTACATATCCATAGACATATACATATAGACATACACAGGACAACACATATACATACACAGAGAGACCCATAGACAGATACAGTCTACATATCCATATACATATACATATACATACCCATATACACACACATATACGTATAATACCCATATACATACCCATATACATATCATACACATATACATCCCATATACATACCCATATACATACCCATATACATATACATATACATATCCATATACATACCCATATACATATGCATATACATACCCATATACATACACATATACATACTGCAAATCAATTAGCAAATCACTGAATCAACATACATATATACAATCGATCGATCTCAACCAACACAACACGAATCTGAGCAAATCAATTAGCAAATCAGCATACATATATACATACCCATCTACATACATACACGAATCTAAAATCTAAGCAAATCAACCTAAACAGCCCCTGAATCTAAAAATCAATCGATCTCAACCAACAAACAAACGCAAAATCATGCAAAATCAAGCTTAATTAACAAACAAACGCATCAAAACACAACAATCGAAGTAGTGATTGGTGATTACCTTGAGAAGACGACGGAGATGGTGACAGAGGCGGTGAAGGTGAGCAACAATCGACCTTGTAGCGATGAACAACAGCGATGGCGCTGAAGATGACGACGGAGATGGTGACGGACGGAGAAGAAGACGACAGCGATGGCAGTGCAGAAGATCTGACCCAGAAGACGACGGAGATGGTGAGCTCGATGGTGACCCAGAAGACGCGTAGAGGCGGTAGAGCAGAAGACGACGGAACTGGTTGGGTCAGTCATCCATATTTTGTGGTCTCGGTCAGAACCCTAAAGACCCGGTCAGACACCACCTCGCGAACAACAAACACCCTGACCGACTGACCGAGTCAGCCGGTCAGTGGTCAGGGATGGGGAAACCGTAATCAAACACAACCTAAGTTATACACACCAATACACTCGATTTCACTTAGGGATTAAAAACCCTAACGTTAATTCGATTAACATACATGAATTGTTGTTCAATTCGGATCACATCAATTCCAGGGTTTATGTTGGATTTGGGGTTTTTCTTTGTACTTTATTTAGATTTTTTGTTTCAAAATAAAACCAGATCTGGGCTTTAGCCCAACTGGTAACTTTAGCAACTATAACCGAGAGGTCCCGGGTTCAAACCAGGCCTCCACAATCTTTTATTTTAATTAGTTTTTTTTTACATTTTATAATTCAGAAAATTAGTATTATATTGTTAAATCAAATAAAATCTATTAAGTTTATTTTAAAAGTATTAAAAACTTATGGTTTTAAATTTAATTATTCTTTTTAGAATAACAAAGGTTATAAAACATTATTAATTCTTTTATGTAATTTAAATACTAAAAACCTATTATGGTTCAAATATAGATTATTTTAAAACATTATAAATCTATATGCTAAATAAATAATCATTCAAATAGTTATTTAAATAATTATTTATTCATTTAACCATGTTATATCATAATTAGTTTATAAATTTATTTCTTAAACTATTACTTAAATTCTTGAAATTTATAAAACGATATAATTTAGCATTATTCTATATTTAAGGCTTTAATATTATAAGACCCTTATAAAAAAATCAATATAAAATGATTTTAAATAATTTAGCAAGTCATTCAATTATCTTAATTATCCTTTAACACATTATATTTAATCCTTATTAAATCAATAAATTAATTTATTGAATCATTCTTTATTGTCCTTTATCATTTTTAATCTTAATTGATACATACCATTTTCATTGAACCAAAACATAATCGATACTAATTGACTTAATTATTAAAACCCCTAAATTCTAATCGAAACCCTAGTTCGTATTTAGTCGTTAATCTTATCTTTATTCTAATCCTAAGACACCAAATCTTTGGTTGAATCGTGAACGAATCGTTGGAATCATCTTATCTTCTTATTGTTTTCTTATGTGCAACTTATAGCACGTGAGTTTTCCATGTGAGTTCTCCATGCCCCTTTTTTACTTTATTTCACACCTTTTGGGGTGAAACATGTTAACCTTATAAACTTACACTTGTAAACATCTGATACTTGTAAATGCACATGCAATTCATCTTTACCTTTTTGTCATGGTTATTTGTGTTATTGTAAGTCTTATATGAGATACATATTTTGTTTACAATCATTAACTATTGCTAGCCTGGCGACGTCATAGATCTTTGGGTCTGACAAGCCTATTTGGTGCTAAAGCTGATGTATTGCCGGCTCCTAATGACGTATGCTTGTTCATCATGGGAACCAAGTACACTTAGCGAGTCTTATGAACTTGTAATAAAGTCGAGGTTTGGTTGTAACTGTATGTGTTCTATAAACTTGCTAACTCATAACCATTGACATGAATTGCTACTTGTAAACCTTTTTATATATATGTATATATGCGTGTGTTTAACCCATGGGAACTCACCAACTTTCAAAGTTGACCATTTATTTTTTTAACATGTTTCAGGTTTACTACTTGAAGATCTTTTCGTGCTCATATAGGACTTGGACTTAGTTAATTGAAAGTCTTATGTTGTTGTTTATATCTTGTTTGTTTTGTAATTATTTAATTGTCTTGTAATGTTCAATAAAAATGATATTTAATATTATTACAACTTATTTAGTTCCATGTGCTATGAACAATCACTTCACATTTGTCCGCCCCATTGATTCCGCCGTGTGGGGTGTGACGTGGTCACTGTGTCACAGTGATCCATACCATTTCTCCTACATTTGAAGCTCCTGCATCTGAATTTTGTGCCTCTAAGCTGGAATTTGTAGGCACCTCAGAGGATCAGCTGAATTTGTCACTGTAGTGCTGATAGGTTCTCCATTTGCAGGACTAGTTACAAATGGAACTGAAGTTGTGTATGTTGAAGGTCTTCTCAGCTTAAATCTTGGATCAGGATTAGCTGTAGGTAGTATATATGTGGACCCTAAAACATGCTCACAAGATTTGTTAAAACAGTTGGTAACTAAATCAAGATCAAATAGCAAATCAAGACCAACACCATTTACACTGGGAGTGTGTTCATTGAAAGTCACATTGGCTGACTACTCAACTATTCTAGTTCTGAGATTGTATACCCTATAAGCCTTGAATTTAGAAGAGTATCCAATTAAGTGTCCATCATCTGATGGTGCAAGGACATCCAAATGACCTGAGAAAACCAATGAAAGGTTTCCTCTTGTGCCAAAGTTCATAAGGAGTCTTACCATGTGTCTTAACTACTAAAACTCTGTTTTGCACATAGCAAGCCGTGTTGACTGCCTCTGCCCAGAAGGTGATAGGTAATTTAGAGTGAGACAACATATTTCTTGCAGCTCCAATAAGTGTCCTGTTTCTCCTCTCAGCAACACCATTTTGCTGAGGAGTCTTGGGAGCACTCTATTGTCTTGTAATACCTTTTTCATCACAGAATGTATCAAGGATTTGGTTTTTGAATTCAGTTTCTTGATCACATCTTATGGTTTTGACTTGTGATCACATTGATTCTCAATCTTTAAGATGAAATTCTTTAGAATCTCAAGGGTCTTATCCTTAGTTCTAAGAAAGAAGACCCAAGTGAATCTTGTAAAGTCATTTGTGATAAACAAACAATAAGAGGTCCTTCCTAGACTCATTACACTGGTTGGGCCACAGAGATCCAAATGTAATAAGTTTACGGAAGTAGTGATGGAGTTTCTTTCCTTTGGCTTGTGAGATACCTTGTGCTGCTTCCCTTTCATGCATGCAACACAGTGGTCATCACTTGTAAACTTTTTCCTTGGCATTCCAGTTACCAAATCATTCTTAGTTAGTTTATTTATGTTTTTAAAGTTTACATGACACATTCTTTTATGCCAGAGGAAAGACTCTTCACTATTTGCTTTAGATAGAAAGCATGAAATTTCTCCTGAACGGGATGTTTCTTGCAAATCCATCTTGTACATGTTCCCTTTCCTAGGGGCTCTGAGCAGGATATGCTCATGAGAAATGACAACCCCGGGCTTGAGAACAATGCACTCATGCTTAGTAAAGAGCATGTTATGACTCTGATCACAAAATTGAGATACACTCAGAAGATTGTATCCAAGCTCCTTGATAAAGTTTACCTTCTCAATGCTGAGCTTACCATTTATGACCTTGCCCCTTCCTGTAATGTAACCTCCATCATCTCCACCAAAAGCAACTGGTCCTCCATCAATCTTTTCAAATTTCTAGAGCAGTGACCTATTGCCTGTCATGTGCATGGAACAACCACTATCAATGATCTAAACATTTTTGTTTCTCTTGAGTTGTTCCTGCAGAAAAGAGATGGTTAGTTATATTTGGAAACCCAAGCCTTATTGGTCTTGGGCTTATTAAAATAAGTTGAAGACAATGCAACAGTAATTGATCCTATAGTCATGTTTTGAGCATCATTGCTGATGTTGATGGAGAACTTTCAGTCACTTGGTCTTTCTTTGTCTTCCACACCACCTTTGGAAGCTTAGACTTGACCTTCAATACTTCGGAAGTTTTGATGCTTCGGAAGTTTTGATTACTGGACCTTCAGAAGATCTTGCTAACACAACAACAAGCTTTAGTGCTTCGGAAGTATTCTTTTCTTTCGAGACCGAATTTTTCTTCTGAAGGAAATTTTTCCACTTGTCTTCATCTTCATTTTGGTGCTTCCGAAAGAAAAGTTTTCCTTCCAAAGCTTGCTTTTCTTCTTGGAACTCTTAGAGTCTCTATCTTAGTCATATGAAAAGTACCTTTCAGATTCTAAGGACAATCTTTAGCAAGATAAGAGGTACTCCCACACATGACACAAATCCTTTTCTTCTTTCCTAAGAGCCTTCTTTTGTGAACAAGGCTTAACTTGATCACCTTCCTTCTACAATCTTTGCATATGTTATGGAAGTTCTTTTAGGGTGAGAACTACCTTTGGAGCTTGATGGTTCAGGTTGTGTAGCAGTGGTACACATCTGATCAGCCTTCTTCTTCTTGCTGGGATGAGTAGGACATAAACTAGAACTTCTGGTACTAGAGTTTAAGTTAGTGTCTTTAGTCTTCACCACCTCAAATCTTGCAGAGATAAAAACATGTTTCTGCTTAGAATTGAAGGTGGCCTTGATCTCTTGAGCCTTCTTTGCCTTCCTCTTGCTCTTCCTTATCAAGTTCTTTCTCACAGACTTGGTCATCCCAACCTTCTACTCTCTCATCAGAAGGATAGTGACCCTTCTTAGAATCCTCTTCTTCACTCTACTCAGAGGCATTCTTCACTATCTCTTCTTCATTCTCTTCAGTCATGGGTCCTATAAGGGGAAGCTCATCTTCACAACTTCCACACCTAGGAGATCTTACAGACAAGATTATGTGTGGAGGAGCTATCTCACAAGATCCCATTCCCTGCTTATTTTGATAACAAACTTTTGCATGCAAGGATGAGGATATTATATTCTTGAAGGTCTCTTCTTCAAGAATACATTTTTCTGCCATGGCTTTGCTAATCACAAGCTTGGTTTGGCATTCAGTCAACGTAGTTATGAGGTCTTTGATCCGAGTCCTGTGGTTGGTATGCTCATGTTTAAGAGTTGAAATGGTTTTCTCTAAGTCCTCTATTATTAGTTTATAATCATTTCCAGCTCTTTTAAAATCAGATTTGAAGATATTTTTAAGGACTCAAGATCAGATCTCATTTCTAGTTTTTAGGACCTGTATCTATTAACTTAGCAATACATTCAGGTGTGCAGAGATGTTCAATACTTTGCTTCATCATGGTCTCATTAATGCTTGGTTTAGAGATGCATCTTCCACCTAAAAGCTCCAGTCAAAGCTTCCTTCTTTAACACCAACTGCAGCTTGCTGCTTTGGCTTATCATTCTAGGTGGATTTTTAAGTGTAGTTTGGTCTGGCTTGTACTTGGCCACCATTTGTTCTTGGTGCCTTGCACTCCCTTTCAAAATGACCCATTTGGATAGAGTTGTAACACTTAACTTTGCTTTTATCTAACCCAAACTTTCCACTGGCTGTATTGCTTGGAAACTTCCTCCATGTCCTCTTGTAGAACTTCTTGGATCTAATGGTGAGAAGAGCCATTTGCTGAACTATCTCCATGCTCCAGGTCATCAGGATGAATACAGTCCAGGTCTTCAAGGGCAAAGAGAAATTTGCTTTTGGTTTCATCAGAAGACGCAAAGGCATGTGATACCAATTGCAGGACTGTTTAGGAGGGTTGGTCCTTTACAACACAAACACACAATGACGAGAGTGATGTTAGAACACTTAACAGATCAAACGGGGAACTGATAACCTACAAGAATGATACTAAGAACACAAGTAAAAATGAGAAAGAACCTAGAACAAACAACACAGATAAATGGTTTTCAAGAATGCTGTATATTGTTCCCAAGTTCTTTTACAAGTGTTTAAGCATATTCCTAAGTTACAAGGACCTGAGATACTTTATACTACATCCTACAGCCGTCCATTCTTTGAAGGCCAGTTGGAAACATTTGATTAGACAACAAAATCAAATGTAAAGTCAAAAGGCATATTGCCTTTTGACTAGTGACTATGATATGCCAAGCTCACATCCTGTAAGGATTCCTATAAGTCTGATGCAACCAAAACATCCAAAGTCTCTTTGCAAGCATGCACTAAAAAACTGAAGTAGAAATGCTTCGAAAGTTTTACACCATGCACTAGAAATATTCTAAGTGTAAAATCTTCCGAAGCCAAGACCAATATCTTCCAAAGCCAAAAGTGAAGTCTTCCGATGCTTCAAAGACAAAGTCTTCCGAAGCAAAAGAGTGAAGACAGATTTCTTCCGAAGACTTTAGAGATATGCCTTTATCTGATGTACTTTACCATAAAGCTGGACCTCCTTTGCGCTGCAACTCTGTAAAGTCACCAATTTACATAAGTTGGTGAAAGGTCCATGCTTTTGGTAACTATAATTGAGGTCTTGAGTCCATGCTTTCTACTTTATGTACTTTTATCCTTTTTGTAATATATTAGGATGTGAGCTATGGCATGTCATAGTCACAAGTCAAAAGGCAGATATGCCTTTTGACTCTACATTTGATTTTGTAGTTGTCTAGTCAATTGTATCCAGCTGGCCTTCAAAATATGGCCGGCTGTAGGATGTAGTATAAAGTATCTCAAGTACTTGTAACTTTCTATCGATGCTTTGTAACTTGTAATAGAACTTGAGAAGAAATACACAGCATTCTTGAAAACCAAATACTTGTGTTGTTTGCAATCTTGTTCTGTCTCACTTTTACTTGTGTTCTTAGCATCTTTCATTAACAAGTTAATCAGTTCCATATTTGATCTGTTAAGTGTTCTAAGCAACTCTCCTCATTGTGTTGTTGTGTTGTAAGTGCATACCCTTCACCGGTCCTGCATTTGGTATCAGAGCATTTCAGGCTCTTGATATAAGATCTCACCATCTTAAGATCCCTCACACACACAAAATACTTAACAACTCAAATGGCAGCTATAACCAAAGCTGATATGGAAACTGGAACTATGACAAAGTCTCCACTGATCACTCCTGAAGACTTTGATACTTTGTGTCAAAGAATGGAAGGCTTCATCAAGTCTCAAGACTCCAGGATGTGGGACTCTGTTGTTGAAGGACCTTACATACCAAGCACCACTTCTGCTACTGGTGGTGGTATGATTCCTAAGGCTGTGGCTGATTACTCTGAAGCAGATAGAAAGAGAATAGAGATTGATCAAAAAGCCATGATAGCCCTTCAAACTGCTCTTCCAAACTCCATCTAAAGAGGCTTCAAGAAGTGCAAAACTGCCAAGCAACAATAGGAGGCACTGAAGCTAATGTATGTGGGGTCTACTGAAGCAAAGGAGAACAAGAAGGATCTCCTGAAGCAGCAGTTTGAAAACTTCACCTTCAAGGCAGGTGAAACCATGACTCAACAATACTTCAGGTATGTTGAGATTGTGGATACTCTAGTGGATGTTGGAGTAACTCTTGAGAACAGAGACATTGTAAGGAAGTTTATGTCCTCTCTTCCTAGACAATGGACATATTATTGTGTTGTTATCAAGAGGACTGAGAACCTTAAGACTCTTACTCTCACAGACTTGTATGGTATTCTTAGTGGCTACCAGATGGAGATGAACATGCAAAACTCATCTGGTAACTCCAGCAATCAACTGAGTTCAGCCCTCCATATGGTTGAAAGGGAGAGCATTGAACCACAACATCATCTTATATGCTTCCCTAATAACTCACAAAAGGGCCCTTTCATCACCTTCCCAGAGACTCCAAGGGAAAGCTACACTCAAGGAAGTCATTTCCAAGAGACAAGTTCTTCTCATGTCTTTGTCTCTGTTGATGAAACTTCAGGCAACTTTCTCTTTACTCTTGAAGATTTGGACTGTATCCATCCAGATGATCTGGAGTACATGGAAATAGTCCAGCAAATGGCTCTTCTCAGTCACAGAGATAAAAAGTTCTACAAGAGGACAGGGAGAAAGTTTCCAAGCAATGCAGCCAGTGGAAAGTTTGGGCTGGATAAAAGCGAAGTAAAGTGTTACAACTGTAACCAGATGGGACACTTTGCAAGAGAGTGTAAAGCACCAAGGACAAATGGTGGCCAAGCACAAACCAGACCAAACTACACTGAGAAAGCCCCCTAGAATGAGAAGCCAAAGCAGCAAGCTGCAGTTGCTGTTGAAGAAGGAGGCTTTGACTGGAGCTTTCAAGTAGAAGATGCATCTCCAAACCAAGCACTCATAGCAGACCACGATGAAGCCAAGGTATTGGAACATCTTTGCACTCCTGAATGCATTGCTAAAGTAAATAGATACAGGTCTTATAATTTAGAAATGAGATCTGACCTTGAGTCCTTAAATATTTTAAAAGCTGATTTTAAAAGAGCTGAAAATGATTATAAACTAAAGATAGAGGACTTAGAGAAAACTATTTCAACTCTTAAACATGAGCATACAAACTACAGGACTCAGATCAAAGATCTCATTACTAAATTAACTAAATGCCAGGCTGAGCTTGTGATCAGCAAAGCCAAGGCAGAAAAATGTGTTCTTGAAGAAGAGACCTTTAAGAACATAATATCCTCATCCTTGCATGCAAAAGTTTGTTATCAAAATAAGCAGGGACTAGGATCTTGTGAGATAGCTCCTCCACACACAATCTTGTCTGTAAGATCTCCTAGGTGTGGAACTTGTGAAGATGAGGTTCCCCTCATAGATCCTATGACTGAAGAGGATGAAGAGGAGATGGTGGAGAATGACTCTGAGAAGAGTGAAGAAGAGCATTCTAAGATGGGTCACCATCCCTTTGAGGAGAACAAAGCTGTTGGGATAACCAAGTCAAGAAGAAAGAACTTGATCAAGAAGGCCAAAAGAAAGTCCAAAAAGGCTCAAGAGATCCAGGCTACCTTCAATTCTACACAGAAACAAGTCTTCATCTCTGCAGGATTTGAAGTAGTAAAGGCTAAAGACACAAACTTGAACTCCATCAACAAGAGTTCTAGTTCATGTCCAAATCATCCCATCATCAAGAAGAAGGCTGATAAATTGTGCATTGCTGCTGTACAACCTGAACCATCCTGCTCCAAAGGTAGTGTTAACCCCACAAGAATTGCCACAGCATCTGCAAAGGTTAAGATGGAGAAGGAAAGTGATAAAGTTCAGCTTTGTTCACAAAGAAGAACTCCTAGAAGGAAGAAAATGGATTGTTTTATGTGTGGGAGTACCTCTCATTTTGCTAAAGGTTGTGTTTACAATCCAAGGAGTACTCTCCACATGACCAACAAAGAAACTTCTATGAGTTTGGAGAAGAAGAAGCAAGCTTCAAAAGGAAAATCTGTTTCCTTCAGAAGCTCCAAAATGAAGAAGAAGACAAGTGGAAACTTGCCTTCGGAAGAGAATTTGGTCTCGGAAGAAAGGAATACTTTCGAAGCACTGAAGCCTGCTGCAGTGAAAGCAAGATCTTCCGAAGGGCCAGTCATCAAAACTTCCAAAGTCATCAAAACTTCAGAAGCATTGAAGGTCAAGTCTAAGCTTCCAAAGGTGGTATGGAAGTCAAAGAAAGACCAAGCGGCTAAACGTTCTTCATCAACATCAGCAAATGATCCCTCTAGCATGACTATAGGATCAATTACTGTTGCATTGTCTTCAACTTCTTTTGATGAGCCCAAGACCAATGAGGATTGGGTTCCCAAATGTAACTAATCATCTCTTTTGTGCAGGAACAGCTCAAGACAAACACAAATGTATGGATCATTGATAGTGGCTGTTCCAGGCACATGACAGGCAATAGGTCACTACTCCAAAAGTTTGAAAAAATTGATGGAGGACCAGTTGCTTTTGGAGGAGATGCAGGAGGTTACATTACTAGAAGGGGCAAGGTCACAAATGGTAAGCTCAGCATGGAGAAGGTAAACTTTGTCAAGGAGCTTGGGTACAATCTTCTGAGTGTATCCCAATTTTGTGATCAGAGTCATAACATGCTCTTTACTGAGCATGAGTGCATTGTTCTCAGGCCTGGGGTGGTCATTCCTTATGAGCACATCTTGCTCAGAGCCCCCAGGAATGGGAACATGTACAAGATGGACTTGCAAGAAACTTCTCCCTCAGGAGAAATTTCTTGCTTTCTATCTAAAGCAAATAATGATGAATCTTTCCTCTGGCATAAAACAATGTGCCATGTAAACTTTAAAAACATGAACAAATTAATTAAGAATGATTTGGTAACTAGAACACCAAAGAAAGAGTTTACAAGTGATGACCACTGTGTTGCATGCCTAAAAAGGAAGCAACACAACGTATCTCACAAGCCAAAGGAAAAAACTCCATCATTAATCCCCAACACTTATTACATATGGATCTCTTTGGCCCCATCAGTGTAATGAGTCTAGGAAGGACCTCTTATTATTTGGTGATCACAGATGATTTTACAAGATTCACTTGGGTCTTCTTTCTTAGAACTAAGGATGAGAAACTTGAGATTCTGAAGAATTTCATCTTAAAGATTGAGAATCAATGTGATCACAAGGTCAAAACCATAAGATATGATCAAGGAACAGAATTCAAGAATCAAATCCTTGATACATTTTGTGATGAAAAAGGTATTACAAGACAATATAGTGCTCCCAGGACTCCTCAGCAAAATGGTGTTGCTGAGAGGAGAAACATGACACTAATTCAAGCTGCAAGAACTATGTTGTCTGACTCTAAACTGCCCATCACCTTCTGGGCAGAGGCGGTGAACATTGCTTGCTATGTGCAAAACAGAGTTTTAGTGGTTAAGACACATGGTAAGACTCCTTATGAACTTTGGCACAAGAGAAAACCCTTCATTGGTTTTCTCAGGTCATTTGGATGTCCTTGCACCATCTTGAATACCAATGATCAAATTGCCAAGTTTGCTGAGAAATCAGATGATGGACACTTTATTGGATACTCTTCTCAAGCTAAGGCTTATAGAGTATACAATCTCAGAACTAGAGTAGTTGAGGAGTCAGCCAATGTGACTTTCAATGAGCACACTCCCAGTGTGAAAGGTTCTGGTCTGGATTGGCTATTTGATCTTGATTTAGTTACTAACTGTTTTAACAAATCTTGTGAGAATGTTTCAGGATATACAGATATATTACCAACAGGTGATCCTGACCTAAGATTTGAGCTAAGAAGACCCTCAGGTTACACATCTTCAGCTCCAGTGGTAAATATTCCTGCAAATGAAGCTTCTACCAGCATATCAATGACAAATCCTGCTGATGCTTCTGGGGTGCCTTCAAATTCCAGCTTAGAGGCACAAAACTCAAAAGAAGGAGCTTCAAATGTTGGAGAAAATGGTGGTGGTGAAAGTGATCAAGAATTTCTTGATGCTAATAACCACTGCATTGAAGACAACATCAATAATATGACACACTCATTGGATCAAATCAATCTTGATAAGTGTGGTAATGTGGAGGGTGAATCTTCTTTGCCAGATCAAAATTTTTGAAATCTAGATCTGTATAAGCAACTTGCTGTGATCCCTCAGCTAAGGATCCACAAGGCTCATCCTACCACAAACATCATTGGAGATGTTGATTCAAGGGTGAGAACAAGAGTCCAAACCCATGAAGCAAATGTTTGTCTTCACTCTTGTTTCTTGTCTCAGATAGAGCCAAAGAAAATTGATGAGGCTCTAAAGGATGGAAGTTGGGTTGAAGCTATGCAAGAGGAGCTGCTTCAATTCAAAAGGCAAAAGGTTTGGAACCTATGTCCTCTTCCTCAAGGGAAGACTACCATAGGAATCAAATGGGTTTTTGAGGAACAAGAAGGATGATAGAGGACTTGTCTTCAAAAACAAGGCAAGACTAGTTGTTCAAGGATATACTCAAGAAGAAGGAATTGACTATACAGATGTTTTTGCTCCTGTGGCAAGACTTGAAGCTGTTAGAATATTCCTAGCTTTTGCTGCATCCAAGAATTTCAAGGTCTACCAACTTGATGTCAATTGTGCTTTTCTTTATGGGGTGATTGATGAAGAGGTATATGTCAGACAACCACCTGGGTTTGCAGATCCTGATCATCCTGATTATGTCTGTAGGCTTGATAAAGCTCTATATGTGTAAAGCCCCGTTCCCGGAGACCTCACAGTTGATCATTCACAGCATTAAATACATTAAACATTATAAATTTACAAGCTTAAGCAGCGGAATTATTTTAACAAAAGCCATTCATTTCATTAAAAACACTGTTATTGAGCAATACACTATTGTTTAACCGAATACAAAAGAATAGTTTAATTGCATTACAAAACAACAGCAATAACGAGTATGAATGGATGTCAGTCTTTCCCTGCCGAGTAGCTTCACCCTCATGCCATCCTCAGTAATTGCTACCTGCCAACTGAAAATGTATAAAAGTCAGCGTTGCTGAGTGAGTCTAGTTTTAAAAGTAATAAAATACTTTCTGTAAGGTATACATATGAAAATACTCTTTCTGTGAAAATATATCTCTTTATACGTGAGCACGCATTAACAATACAACCAGATAATGCTTTTTCTCTTTACTGTATGCCTTGTTTATTCTGTACTCTTTTATCTTTATCTTTCAATGTCTATGTGGACCAATGAGCAATACCCTAAACTATGTGCGCGGGGGAAACTGGTGTTGGGCCCTCTGGTCCCTTAATGGGCTCTGAATACTGTATACAAGGCCGGCCCAGTCACCTAGGGTACGCTGCAAAGGTCCGCCAATCTCAATTGACTGGCCCCGTGTGCATAATAGGGTAGCTAACCTGCATCACAGTTGAGCTAACGACAACATGGTCGTGCACCTCCTATAAGCTTGCAAGACTTGTTAACATTTTGTTTAAGTTCCACTTCTCTTCTTCATTACTCTTTCGCTTTATTATTATTAATAATACTTTACGTTACGATAATAAACACACCATGTAAAGTCATACAATAATAATGATAATGATGATAATAATAATAATAATAATAATAATAATAATAATAATAATAATAATAATAATAATAATAATAATAATAATAATAATAATAATAATAATAATAATAATGATACGAAACAATCATTATAATGCATGGAAGAAGACATTTAATAAACCCTATACAAACAACGGTCAAAACCCTAACTACACAAACTCCCATAAAATTCCTGTAATAAATTCTAAGTGTTAGGCGCACCAACACTATTTGGACGCATGAGCCCTGTTTGGGCGCTTCTCTACTATGTAGGTGCATTAGTCAACACTTAACTGTTTTAACACTTAGGTGCATGAACCATTCAGGCGCATGAACTATTCGGGCGTATGGTCCATTCGGACGCATGGACACTTAGGCGCATGGCAATTCGGACGCATGAACACTTAGGCGCATGGGCCATTCGGACGCATGGACACTATTGGGGTGCATGGCCCTACACCTAGTCGTCCGACTAATGTTCTAGGCGCATGAGGGTACTGTTTGGGCGCGTGAGTTACACTTAAACATTTCTAAGGCATTTCCAGGCGCATGACCTTCTTCTCAACAAGTTTCTAGGATATTTTTGAACCCAAACATCAAGCCTATTTGTTCTAAGCTTACCAAGGTCATTCTAAGCATGAACAACATAATAACACCTAAGGAACATCATCAAACATGCATAATACATACGGGTATTCATACATAATCATAATAAAACCATTTTAATACATTTTCTGCCCCAAAAAGAGTTTAAAACAAGTAAAACCGGGGTCTAGAAACTCACCTGGTGCAACTTTGGGTGTATCTTCCTTCTAACCCGAATGCAAATGAGTTCAAACACCTAGAAATCCACCAAACACACACACACAAACACATAAGCAGATAACCGAGACAAAACCCATCATAGACACTTAAAACCCATGAATTCTTACCTTGAATTCAGCCTCTTCTTCTTCTTCTTCAACCCGAGAGTTCTCTGCTCTATCTCTCTCTAGAACCGAATGAAAAGGTGGAAAGTAACATGGTCTGGGCAGCCATGTTGCTTTTGTACCAACTTTTATTCATTTTGTCCTTTTAACACTTTTAACCCCTCAACTTGAGTTAAATTGCATTTCCTACTTTTATTCTTCATTTCTTATCTTTCTTTAAAAAAAATAACCGCGCATTACAAGTCCACCCCCCTTAAATAGGTTTCGTCCCCGAAACCTGTTATTCTTCAAACAGACGGGGGTAATGATGTCTCATCTCTTCCTCAGTCTCCCAAGTTGACTCGGATCCCTTCGTGTGCTTCCACTGTACACGCACAAGAGGAACAACTTTATTTCTCAGCCTCTTCTCTTTTCTATCGATGATTGCCACTGGTTGCTCCACATAATTGAGCCTTTCATCTACTTCGATATCCTCCAGTGGAACAATCATGTCTTCACCAGCTAAGCACTTTCTCAGATGAGATACATGGAATGTCGGGTGAATTCCACTTAACTCATCTGGTAACTCCAATCTATAGGCCACCTCTCCTACTCGAGCGATGATTCGGAAAGGGCCTATATACCTTGGGCTCAACTTGCCTTGCTTCCTGAATCGGATGATCCCTATCTAAGGTGAGACCTTCAACATATCCCGGTCACCCACCTGGAACTCAATCGGTCTGCGTCGTTTATCAGCATACGACTTCTGTCTATCTTTGGCTGCCTTCATGAAGGCTTTAATCTTCTCAAGCTTCTCAGTCGCAGCCTTGATTACCTCGACGCTCCTCAATTCCTTCTGACCAATATCACCCCAACAAACGGGTGTTTACATCTCCTACCGTATAGCATCTCATACGGTGGCATACCAATGCTGGCATGATAGCTGTTGTTATAGGAGAAATCGGCTAACGGTAGGTGGTGTGACAACCGATCTCCAGGTTGTTACCCTAACCCTAGATTACTTGCATCATTATCCATGCTATGAGTGCTAATAATTGAAACTATTCAACCCTACTATGAAATTGGAAACAATTCTTACTACTTGATGTAAATTATGATTTTATGTGATTTTTATTATGGACTTTTAGCTAATTTAGGTTTCTACCTTTTTAAAAATTAGTGTCCCGGGAATGTCAACTAGTCACCCTTACAAAATTTAATTCAAGAGAAGGCAATTAAAATGTGAGCATACACACTCACACTTACATAATTTTCGGCCATGCATGCATGGGCATGCATTAGATACCTCAATTCACCATCCACTAAATAATACATAATACCCAATACTACAAAAATTACACTACATAATATCAATTTACCATTAAAAATTTAAATAAGAATTCCCTCACTACACTCCAAATCGGCCGCCCCCCTCTCACCACTCCTCTCCTCTCTTCACCACCACCCCACACACCCACTCACCTTTCATGCACATCTCTCCCTCTCTCCCTTTATTCGAATTCATCAGCTGGTCACACACACACACATCTCACAACACTCTCAAACAATTCTCTCTAAGACTAGTGCAAGAAAATTCGAAGAACACACCAAGTTCCATTCGGCCAAGAGCAAAACCGCAAAGAAGTGGCCTAGTTCGCGAGTTTTGGTCACACAACCATACTTGTTCCACCTTTCCAGCCTTGGTTCGAGCTTCTCCATTCAAGTCCAAGGAGTTTCAAGCCATTCACGACCAACAACACCTTCTAAATCGTGAGTTACATCGAGTGTAAGCTCATGTTGTCGGTTTTGTGACATTTCACTTGTTTTCTTCATTTATCACCTAAGAACCGTGTATTTCCTTGTTGTAGAAGAAACATCTCACCATCATCTTGTTCTTAAGGAGTTCCCAACGTTCTTGAAGGTAAACCTCATGTTATGTTAGTCATTCTTGAGGTGGAAACCGAGTTCCACCATGAAAACCTTAATTTTGAGTGTTTTGGTATCATCTAACTTGTGAAAGCTTCAACTCTTGTAAACCAAACTTGTGACCTGTATTTTTATGACTTAATGGACTCCCAAGAACCTAGTTTTAAAAGTTCCAAGAGGCTACACACTCAAATCCACGGTTGATACATGGATTTCACCTTGAAACCTTCCTTTCTACATGTAACAACACCCTTTTAAGCATTTGTTTGAAAAATCCTTTTAACCAAGAGCCATAACCTACTCATGAACGACTTAATGACACCTTAATAATCTGTTTATGAAGTTATATGAAGTGTTGGTAACATTTAAACTCAAGTTAAGATGGTTTACACAAGTGTAATTGTCGGTTATGACATTTTCTACATATTTGAAGCATATGGATGTATAGATCAACTAGGCAACTTGTTGGGACTGAAATTTCAGTAGGTTTTAATGAATATTAGAAGTGTTAGCAATGTTTAATCTCTGGAATAAAGGACATGTTGTGATTTACCCTCTTTTAGTCACTTTCGGGACCCGAAAACATGGTAAAATGACTCTAAAAATAGTAAGAATATGAATTTAACATTCTTGAAAAGTATTCCAGGCTCAAAAATGATAAATAAAGTACTCTGGAGTCAATGGATAATTTAAATGGTCAAAGACTAAAAAAAATGACGTTTTAACTAAAAACGGGTACAAACCGAGCATCGTTTTTGAGAAAAATCCATAAAAATAGAGTTCAAAACTAGGATTTATAAAAAAATCATATGATTTCAGTAAGTTAAGTAATAAAAGACTTAAAGGATTTGAAAATTCGGTCAAACAAGCTTTAAATGGTCAAACCCGGTCAAAACCGCGTATTAACGGGTCAAACGTAAAAACAAGATTTTTAACAATAAAAGGCCAATTTACACAATTTAAGGACTTAAAAATTTATAAAGATATCTTTTAGAAAATACCTACTGGTCCAAGATTTAAATATATTAAAACTCCAAATCACTGTTAAAACTATCCGGCTTTTACCGTAACCGGGAACGTTGAACGCGCAGTTTTTAAAATCGAACCCGTAAACTAAAGTTTTGAACCACTTACCCCATAATAATCATAATATGACTCTAATAATATGATTTTTGGTCTTAAATGACATAAAGGGGCAAGAAAACTAAACTTGAGGGTAGAAACTGTCAATTTTGAAACTTGAGGGACCAAACTGTAAAATTATTCCAAACCTTATAACCGACTTCCAGGAATCTAATAAACACTTGAACAACAAAATTTCTTAGTATACTTAATCAAATGAAGTGAAAATCCCAATTTTCATGAAGACTCCTTGACCTGCCATAAAAGGAAACTTTTTATACAAACCTTCACGAAACCAAAGCCTTACTCAATAGCTAAACCCTTGACACCATTGTTGCACCTTGAATGAGTTTAGGGAAGTAGCTTATTGCTTAATATGTACATGTTAGGGTTCTAGACTTGAGACACTTCCCGGCACACCAAGAGACTTTTGATTGGAAACCTAAGGTGAGTTCTAGTGATCCCCCTTTTTTTTACTATTGTTTTGGGATGAAACATGCTCTACTTTTTATGAACTATGATTGTGCTTTACTTGATGATTCTATGTGAGATTTGTGGTTACCTGCTGATACTTATATCATGATCATTAATTCTTTCGTGAACCGCTTGATTTATATTGGATAGATCTATTTGGGGAATCCCCCACACACAGTGGCTTCCGTTCCAGGAAGGTTACCCCACTGAGATCCTAAGGGGTCGTTGTGGCATGTAACAAGTTTTGTTAAGATACTACGGTGAACCATCCGGGCAGGTAGGGTTCACTGGTTTGGGGCTCAGTTTCTTCCTTCGGGAATATCCGGTAAAACACAACTTTAGAAGAGGCCAACCGGGACTGAGTGCAGGGTTGATTATGATTTTTCCCACGATGATAAACAATGATTATTTTCTTTTAATCAAAGAAGGATTTGTTAAGTCCTTTTGTTTTTAAACTTTAAGCACTTGAATTCACTAACTTTTTAGTTGACACAATTTTCTTTTGAGCATGTTTCAGGTAATGTATGAAGAGATCCTAACTGTTGTGAAGACCCAATTCCCCAACCAAACCTCTCATCCTTTTATAGTTAAGATGATCTTCTTTCAGTGCCTCATCTTGAAACTCTTTGACTTGCTTCATTACATCAGAGGTCCTGATCAGTTGATATGCTTTCACCCGAATCGGCTCAAGCCTCTCTCTTCGGCTAAGGGCATCAGCCACCACATTGGCCTTGCCCAGATGGTAGTGGATCTCGCAATCATAATCTTTTATGAGCTCCAACCACCTTCTCTGCCTCATGTTCAGATCTTTTTGCTCAAAGAAGTACTTAAAGCTTTTGTCGTCAGTAAAGATAGTGCACTTTGTCCCGTATAAATAGTGTCTCTAAATCTTTAATGCAAAGACCACCACCGCTAACTCCAAGTCATGAGTAGGATAGTTAACCTCATGCACTTTCAATTGTCAGGATGCGTAGGCTATCACCTTACCTCGCTGCATCAACACGCAACCCAACCCCGAGTAGGAAGCATCTGAATAGACCACCAAATCCTCACTTCCTTCGGGTAATGACAAGACAGGGGCTTGGGTCAGTCTTGCCTTCAACTCCTCAAAAGCCCTTTCTTGCTCTTGACCCCACACGAACTTCACATCCTTACGGGTCAACTTGGTTAGTGGAGAAGCGATCTTGGAAAAGTCTTGGATGAATCTTCTGTAGTAGCCCGGCAAACCCAAGAAACTACAAATCTCGGATGGCGTTTTTGGAGACTTCCATTGCATCACTGCCTCCACCTTTGCGGGGTCTACCATAATTCCCTCGGGATTTACCACGTGACCTAAGAATTGAACTTCGCGCAACCAGAACGCGCACTTGGAGAATTTGGCATATAACTTCTCCCTTCTTAATGTCTCCAACACCTCCCGAATATGACCGGCATGCTCTTCTTTGCTCTTCGAGTAGATCAGAATATCATCAATGAACACATTCACTGATCTATCCAACATCGGCCGACACACTCGATTCATCAAATTCATAAAGGCAGCTGGCGCATTAGTTAGACCAAAAGACATAACGAGGAACTTGTAGTGTCCATAACGTGTACAGAAAGCTGTATTATGAATGTCTTGTTCCTTCACCTTCAGTTGATGGTAGCCAGATCGTAGATCTATCCTCGAGAACCAACCGGCACCTTGGAGCTGGTCGAACAAGTCATCAATCCTTGGTAACGGGTACCGATTCTTCACCGTCAACTTGTTCAGCTCTCTATAGTCAATGCACATTTGCATACATCCGTCCTTTTTCTTTACAAACAATACCGGAGCACCCCACGGAGAGATACTCGGTCGAATGAATCCCTTATCCATTAACTCCTGCAATTAGCTCATGAGTTCCTTCATCTGAGTCGGAGCTAATCGATATGGTGCTTTGGCAACGGGTTGAGCACCAGGTATCAAATCGATTTGGAACTCATCTCGCGATCCAGTGGCACGCCGTGTAAGTCTTCCGGGAATACGTTTGGAAAGTCGCACACCACTAGTACCTCAGGTAATTGTGGTACCAACTCATCCACATCTTTTACGTATGCCAAGTAGGCACTACATCCACGTCTCATGCACTTCCCCGCCACTGCCATCGAAATCACCTTCTGGATCGTAGTAACGCGATCTCCATAAATCGTAACCAAACTCCCATCGGGCGCAACTAATCGAATCATCTTCTTGCGACATACGATGTTTGCTTCATAGGTTGCTAACCAATCCATCCCTAGTACTACATCAAATCCACCTAGGGGCATCACGTGTAACCAAGCAGCAAACCTATGACCTTCTAGTTCTATGGCACAGTCCTCTATCACATCAGTAATCCTAGTAGACTTACCAATAGCGGTTTCTACATCAAATGGTTCACTGACATTTCTACTACTAATAGGCAACTTAGCACAGAAAGTAGTGGAAATAAAACTCCTACTAGCACCGGAATCAAACAATACAGAGGCACAAGTTTGGTTTACTAGAAACATACCTGACACGACATCAGGATCAACTCTAGCTTCCTCCCGGGTCATGGTGTAAGCTCTAGCACTTGCCCTCTGCCCTCCTTCCTCCGGCTTCTTCTTCGCTCCAGAGTTCTCTGCCCTCGGCTTCTTACAGTCTTTGGTCGCGTGGCCCTCCCCGCCACAGTTATAGCACTTCAGCACCCTACAATCTGTAGCGATGTGGCTAGGCTTGCCACACCTGAAGCATACATTCAGTCCCATCCTACACTCACCGGTATGCTCCCTTCCACATCTGCCACACTTTATCAGCCCTGATCTTGACGACACCCCACGGTCGTCCACCTTCATCTTCTTGTTGTTTGGGGTGAAACCACCACGTCCAAACCTCTTCCCATTCCAGTTCTTACCATTCCCACTCGTCTTCTTCACCTCCACCACAGTCTCCTCTCGCTTATCATACAATCTACCCACCAAATCCACCACCGATCGAAAGGTACCTGGCCGAGCAGCAATTAGGTGCCTGCGAATGTCAGCCGATAGTCCCTGGATGTACCTCTTGATCTTCCTTGACACCGGCGTCACCTGATCCGGCACCAGCGTCGCCATCTCGTTGAATTTGGTGGTGTACTGCTGGTGGGTCATGGTTCCCGATTCAAGTTGCAAGAACTCCCTCTCGATTTTATCGAGTTCCCTGTGAGGACAGAATTCCTCGATCACCAACTGCTTAAACTCCTTCCATTGCATTTTCCCGATGGCTCTGGCACCCTCAGCTTGGACAATATTGTCCCACCAACACAGCGCTGAATCAACAAAAGAGTGAGTTGCGAACTTCACCGTCTGGTCCTCGCGGCACTCACTGATCTACAAGACTGCCTCCATCTCCCTCACCCAGCGGTGAGCGGCAGTAGCATTGCCATTGCCATCGAAAGTCGGGGGCTTACATCTTTGGAACGCCCCATAACTGCACCCTCTGGTCGCTACCCCCACTACATCATCCTCCTCCTCATAGGACAACACAGTCTCAAGCTCATGTTTTTCCTCCACCCCTGTGCTTCCCTTGCCCGTTGATCCCTTTCTAGTCTCCTTCTCCTTCCTCTCCTCGCTTCTCACAGCCCTGATGACTTCAGTCACCACAGACGATAAGACTGTCTGCATGACCTGGTGTACTTCATCAGCAATCGCCTCCCTAGCCGAGGCATTCAAGCTAGCATTTTCATTCTCTTCGCTCCGGCCATGAACCTCAGGGTTCTCATGGCTCGTCTCAGGAGCCTTAGCACTACTCCTAGTCACACGTGGATGGCCTCTGCCTCTAGGAGTCTTGGAAGATTTATGTCCAGCCATCCTCTAACACACTATAAGATTCAAACACCAACACGGTCATTCAAGGTAATACTCAGTTTATGTCGAGTATAGTAAGTCCCTAATTACAGTGGCCAGTTGTGATTAGCCACTTACTTTACTCTTCATACCCTAAGCATTTCCTATCCTAACTTAATTAGTATCTAAATCTACTAAGAGCACATAAATCAAATAGCATGCGCACATAACACCAGTTAACATTAAAGAAAATACCTGATGGCACGTAGCTACTCGGGCTGACATCCTTCCAGTTGTCCCATTTTCAGTTTAAGTTTAGGTTTTAAAAAATTTATTTAACCCAATTCTCTTAAACTTTGGCTCTGATACCAACTTGTAAAGCCCTGTTCCCGGAGACCTCACAGTTGGTCATTCACAGCATTAAATACATTAAACATTATAAATTTACAAGCTTAAGCAGCGGAATTATTTTAACAAAAGCCATTCATTTCATTAAAAACACTGTTGTTGAGCAATACACTATTGTTTAACCGAATACAAAAGAATTGTTTAATTGCATTACAAAACAACATCAATAACGAGTATGAATGGATGTCAGTCTTTTCCTGCCGAGTAGCTTCACCCTCGTGCCATCCTCAGTAATGTTTACCTGCCAACTGAAAATGTATAAAAGTCAGTGTTGCTGAGTGAGTTCTAGTTTTAAAAGTAATAAAATACTTTCTTTAAGGTATACATATGAAAATACTCTTTCTGTGAAAATATATCTCTTTATACGTGAGCACGCATTAACTATACAACCAGATAATGCTTTTTCTCTTTACTGTATGCCTTGTTTATTCTGTACTCTTTTATCTTTATCTTTCACTATCTATGTGGACCAATGAGCAATACCCAAAACTATGTGCGCGGGGGAAACTGGTGCTGGGCCCTCTGGTCCCTCAATGGGCTCTGAATACTGTATACAAGGCCGGCCCAGTCACCTAGGGTACGCTGCAAAGGTCCGCCAATCTCAATTGACTGGCCCCGTGTGCATAATAGGGTAGCTAACCCGCATCACAGTTGAGCTAACGACAACATGGTCGTGCACCTCCAATAAGCTTGCAAAACTTGTTAACATTTTATTTAAGTTCCGCTTCTCTTCTTCATTACTCTTTCGCTTTATTATTATTAATAATACTTTACGTTACGATAATAAACACACCACATAAAGTCATACAATAATAATAATAATAATAATAATAATAATAATAATAATAATAATAATAAGAAACAACATTATAATACATGGAAGAAGGCATTTAATAAAGCCTAGACAAACAACGGTCAAAACCCTAACTACACAAACTCCCATAAAATTCCTGTAATAAATTCTAAGTGTTAGGCGCACCAACACTATTTGGGGGCATAAGCCCTGTTTGGGCGCTTCTCCACTATGTAGGCGCATTAGTCAACACTTAACTGTTTTAACACTTAGGCGCATGAACCATTCAGGCGCATGAACTATTCGGGCGTATGGTCCATTCGGACGCAAGGACACTTAGGCGCATGGCCATTCGGACGCATGAACACTTAGGCGCATGGGCCATTTGGACACATGGACACTATTGGGGTGCATGGCCCTACACTTAGTCGTCCGACTAATATTCTAGGCGCATGAGGGTACTGTTTGGGCGCGTGAGTTACACTTAAACATTTCTAAGGCATTTCCAGGCGCATGAGCCTTATTTAGGCGCATGAACCTTCCGCTCAACATGTTTCTAGGATATTTTCGAACCCAAACATCAAGCCTATTTGTTCAAAGCTTACCAAGGTCATTCTAAGCATGAACAACATAATAACACCTAAGGAACATCATCAAACATGCATAATACATACGGGTATTCATACATAATCATAATAAAACCAGTTTAATACATTTTCAGCCCCAAGAAGAGTTTAAAACAAGTAAAACTGGTGTCTTCAAAATCACCTGGTGCAACTTTTGGTGTATCTTCCTTCTAACCCGAATGCAAATGAGTTCAAACACCTTGAAATCCACCAAACACACACACACGAACACACACACAAACACATAAGCACATAACCGAGACAAAACCCATCATAGACACTTAAAACCCATGAATTCTTACCTTGAATTCAGCCTCTTCTTCTTCTTCTTCAACCCAAGAGTTCTCTGCTCTATCTCTCTCTAGAACCGAATGAAAAGATGGAAAGTAACATGGTGTGGGCGGCCATGTTGCTTTTGTACCAACTTTTATTCTTTTTGTCCTTTTGACACTTTTAACCCCTCAACTTGGGTTAAATTGCATTTCCTACTTTTATTCATCATTTCTTATCTTTCTTTAAAAAAAATAACCGGGTGTTACAATATGGGCTGCACCAAGCACCAAGAAAGTGGTATGAGACTCTATCTCAGTATCTCTGTCAACATGGCTACAAAAGAGGTACTATAGATGGAACTCCCTTCATCAAAGGAACATGAAATGACATAATGCTAGTTAAAGTATATGTAGATGACATTATCTTTGGGTCAACTAATCCAAAGCTCTGCAAAGACTTTGAGAAGCTGATAAAGGACAAGTTTGAAATAAGTGCCATGGGGGAACTCAATTTCTTTCTTGGAATTCAAGTGAAGCAAGTTGACAATGGCATCTTCATAAGTCAGTTAAAGTATGTACAAGACATACTTAAAAGGTTTAACATGACTGATTGTAAGGTTGCTAAGACACCCATAGCCAGAAATCACTCCCTTGGTCCTGATTTTGAGGGGGAGTGTGTTGATGAACACCTTTATAGGGCAATGATTGGGTCTCTTATGTACCTCACAGCTAGCAGGCCGGATATCATGTTTGCTACATGCATTTGTGCAAGATATCAAGCCAACCCCAAGATGTCACATCTGGTCACTGTCAAAAGAATTTTAAGCAAGGTGCTCCATCACTTGGCCTTTGGTATCCAAAGAATTCTGACTTTAATCTGTATGCTTATACAGATAGTGACTATGGTGGTTGCAACATGACTGCAAAGTCTACATCAGGGGGATGTCAATTTCTTGGTGGAAGAGTAGTCACTTGGCAATGCAAGAAACACTCCTGTGTGTCTGCATCAACTGCTGAGGCTGAATACAGTGCTGCTGCAAGTTGCTGTGCTCAAGTGTTTTGGATTTAAAATCAGATGCTGGACTATGGATTTAACTTTAAAGAGACTCCCATCCACATAGACAATACTAGTGCTATCTCCATCACAAAGAATCTTGTGCAGCACAAAAGGACAAAGCACTTTAACATCAGGTATAATTTGATTAGAGATAACTTTGAAAAGGGATTAATCAAACTAGTCAAAGTTAACACAGATGAACAATATGCTGATCTGTTCACCAAAGCTTTTGATGAGCAGAGATTTAAATATCTTGTATCAACTATTGGGATGATTAACTTTGAATAGCTTTTCTTGAAACTTAATCATATTTATTTCTAAAACCTGTGTGTCCTAAGTTGTCTATTATATCACCTTCATAAGCCTTTTGTTTTCTTTGGAAGAAAAATCTTTTCAAAAGACTTTTCTTAGATTTTTGAAAATCTTGATCTCTTCGGAAGACTTTGAAATTACCTTTGGAAGTATTTTATGTCTTAGTAAACAAATAACTGCTTCAGTAATTTTACCTTCGGAAAAAATTTCTGAAATATCTTCCGAAGCTTAAAATCAACTTAATTACTCTGTACGTTTTCAAAGAACAAGTTTCTGAAATACATTCGGAAGTATTTATTCTTCTTAGAATAAAAAAAATCTCTGAGTGTAAAACTCTCTTCCGAAGCAAAGTTTTCAAAAATCTTTGAAATCTCTTCCGAAGCCAATTTGCCTTCGGAAGCTTTTTGTTCAGAACTTCCGAAGCAAATAACCTTCGGAAGATGTCTCGACTTCCAAGAAAACTACTTTTTGGGCAAAAGTAAACTACTTTTCAGAGGTGGGACCTACATCCGGATTTCAAAGTTTATCCTCTTTCATTAACTTTGTCTCAAATCTTTTTCACATAAATGCCCAACGGTTCCCCTCTCTTTCACTATCTTCCTCAATTACACTATTCCTTAAACCTAAATTCCTCCAAACCGCCTTCTGTTCTTCATCTTTCTTCATCCTTAAGCTTCTAAAATGGCCAACCTAAACATCAGAAACAACCCATATTTCTCCATGCAACTTCATAGGCAACATAACCAAGTTGCTCTGTTAAGCTCTGAGAAAGATGAAAGTTTCTCAGAGATTTGCCGTTTCTTAGCTCTATCAAACTACTCCACCTCCCTAACCATTGATGCTACACTCTATGAGGATCATCTGCTTGAATTTTGGAAGACCTGCCAAGAGGTCATTATGGATGGGGAGAAGGCACTATCTGCCACAGTGCAAGGGAGGACAATCTTCATCACTCCAGCCATCATTAACACTCATTTGCAGCTGGATGATGAAGAAGGTGAGTTGTCCTTCCTAAAAGAAGCTGTAAATCACTCCTTTGAGAAGATGGGCTATGAGGGAGATTTCTTTGTAAAGACCTACAGGAAAGGGAAGGTCTCATCCTAGTGGAAATACCAGCTTCATGTGGTTATCCACAACTTGTCAAACAAGCATGGAGGGTGGGACCAGACTCCTGAGGATCTCTCCTTCATAGTACATGGAATGGTTCAAGGGGTCAACTTCAGGTACTCTCAATTTGTTTATACAAACTTGCTTGCTAACTTGGACTCCTTAGAGTATTATATGTTTCCTAGACATGTTCAACACATTCTCAACTGTGAACTGGGCTCACAGTTGAGGGAAATAGATAATATTCTTAAATTGAGACAGATGAAGCCCGACATCTTTAAAATTATGAAGAAGCCAACTGTAGGCTTCTCAGGGGTAGAAACAGCCCTAGTCCCAAAACGTTTAGAGCTCATTGCTCAAGGTGACAACCTAGCAACACAAGCTAGTGCTGAACCCACACCTTCTACCTCTCAACCACCAAAAAGGCCCCAAGTCACCCTCACCTACCAAGGAAAATCCAAACGAACCCGTGCTCAAGCTATTGAGTCTGTGCAGGCCCCCATATGCTCACCCATACAGGAGGAAGTGGACACTAGAGCTCCCACTTCACCTGAGGAGCAAACCACTCCCATCTCTTCAACAATCAGGGCTGAGGTTCCTCATGCTCACCCTGATGAGCTCACAAGCCCAACTGCCTTAAGCCTTCACTCTGAGTCTCAACACTCAAGTGAACAACCTACAGGGGACAGTTACCATCCCTAGCCATTAGACTTAAATCAACCCATTCCCAACCTCTCATTCTATACTGATGAAGAGTTAGGTTTCAGTGGGTACCATGAGTCTCTCTACTCCTCTCCTACTCAAAGAGAGATGAGTACTACTGAGTCTCCATTGTCTAGCCAACATCAGTCACCTATAACTGAGGTGGATACTTCTGAACCTGTTCAGGATATCCATATGGAAGAGGCTCTCACTTCTGTAATTGATTACATCATTAAGACCTCAACCATGTCAACTCAGCCTATTGACACCTCAACTGAGAATGTCAATGTGCAGAGGAAATCCAGCAGCCAAGAACCTGAGGCTGGTGGTGAGAGAGAGGACTTTTGTCCAATCATCTCATCCCCCAATGATTCTTATGATGAAGAAGAGGGGAATCTGAGACTAAGGTTAGTCACCTTGAATCTCAGGTGACTACCTTGCATAATATGGTCAATGATCAGCAACTTGAGATATCTTATCTCAGGGAAAAACTAGCTAGGAGACCTTTAAGAAGAGCTCAACTAGGAACACAAGAACCTGTGAATGTGGTTGACCTAACCTCTAGCTCACCTATGCAAGAGGGTGATGCTACCAAAAAAGGGGAGACAGTCATTACAGTCACAGAACCTGGGAGTTCTTCAGGGAGTATGGACATTGAGGATTCACCATCCTCACTTGCAACTATGCATACTCAACAACTTCCTCAAGTTCACATTAATGTGGACATAATTGACTCTGTTATTAGGAGTCTCTTTGAGGAAGGCATTCCAATGGCTGTGTGATCTCCACCTCAAGGAACTTCAAACTACATTATTGGGTGGAGGTATGATGCTGATAGAAGAGCCCTCATTCTTCACAGAGTTCAAGGACAGCAAGAAGAGCCCTCATTCTTCAGACTTTGGACTACTATGAAGGTCTTGACCTGATCAACATGCCACTTGTCAACCCAAGCAAATCAAGACAAGCTGACAGGTTAGCACTCAGGATTCAAGACAAAATTACTATAGAGTTCAGCCTTAGAAGGAGACAAAGGCAATCAGGTAATGTCATTGGTCAACTGGATGCTGAGGCAGACCCTGAGATTAGCTTTAAAGGGAAAACCTTGGCTGAAGGCCCAGTGATAAAGCCTGAGAGTCCTGTCACACCAACAACTGCTTCAAAAATTCATTCCCTTAGTGAAACACCTGCTGGCGAAGGTGTCTCATAGCCTCTCTCTGGCTAGAGCTTGGATGCTACACCAAGCAATGAAGGCCAAACCTCTATCCACCCTGAGTCATAAAGGTCTGTGGGTGACAAAGGGAAAAGGATTTTGACTCCTGAGGAGATTGAGGAGGAGGAGAGAGAGAGAGGAAGAGGAAGCTAAAGGGAGAAAGTTCCTCTGGGTCTTCAGGATTTATGCAAGCTGCAATCAGGGCTGCCCCTAGACCAAACACTCAAGAAGATGAGTTGAGGGCAGTCAGAATTACTTACCTGCAGACCAGGAACTATGACATAGATGAGATTATATCTCTCCCCTTAGAGCAATTAATGAACTGGCTGACATGGGAATGTCAAGAGAGATGAAGGAAAAAGAGGATGCAAGATTACTTCTCTAACTCAAAGAAGAGAAGAGACAGAAAAGATTATACAAGCATGCTCCAACTCTCTCCCCAGTTTAGGAATGTCCTGTGCAAGAGGATGTGGTTGCTACAGAAGAACCTCAGGTAGACAAGGAAACAGATAGGCAAAACATGATCAACTACCTGAGTGCCACATGTCTCTATCAGGCATCTTCACTTCTTCCCTTGTCCTTTGAGTACATTGAGTTTGAGTATCTCAAACAGCTTGAACTTCAAGTGCTCAAAGAACAAAAGGCAACAAAGAGAAAGATGAGGGAAGATGCTGCAAAGTCAAGAGCTATCATCCAAAAGAGTATGAAAAAGTCTGCTGACAGACAAAGGATGATGAGCTTCTTGAAGCTGTATGGATTCTCTGGAAGGAGACTTGGCCCTATGTCTCTATCCACAATGGATGAGCATATCGGGGTAATCAAGTAGAAGATCAAGAGTGGAGAGTTGATTGACTTATACTCTCCTCCAAGTCAAATCCCACCTGAAGTGGAGGTTAAGGTTGAACAACCTTAGACAACACAACCTGGACCTCCTGCTGAGCCTTAGCAAGCTTCATCTTATGATCCACAGCAGGGTCAAACTCCCTCTCCTTCTAAACCTGTGAGGGAGGAACACCCAACTGAGAAAAACAAGGATGATTAACAAGGTGCTGCAGACCAGTCTTCTCAGTTAAAGTCTTCTAAGAGGAAGAAGAGGATGGCTTCTAAACCAAAGTCTAAGAAGAAGAAGGTTGAATCATCCACCTCTACACCTCAGGCTGAGTCAGATCAACCTGAGGAAGTGCATGAAGAGGCAGCCCAATCAACTCCAATTCAAGTGGCTCCTCTTGCAACTGAGACACCCATCTTATCCTGAACCTTCACTACCAATCCAGAGAGATGGCATGTGATCAGAGATCAAGGTGTTGAGAATGTCTATACATGGCAAGACATAATCAACTTACCTCTGCATGATCTCTTTGAGATGAGAAGATATTATGAGAGTCTGAATGATCCTGACCATCTAATGAAGAAGGGTATGGTCATCATTGTGCTGAAGACTACAAACATCTGAAGATCTTCTAAATGTTTTGGTAGCATCAGCCTAGGGGGATTTTGTAAGGATTCATATAAGTCTGATACAGCCAAAACATCCAAAGTCTCTCTACAAGCATGCAATAAAGAACTGAAGTAGAAATGCTTCGGAAGTTTTACACCATGCACTAGAAATATTCTAAGTGTAAAATCTTCCGAAGCCAAGACCAATATCTTCCGAAGCCAAAAGTGAAGTCTTCCGAAGCTTCAAAGACAAAGTCTTTCGAAGCCAAAAAGTGAAGACATATTTCTTTCGAAGACTTTTAGAGATATGCCTTTATCTGATGTACTTTACCATAAAGTTGGACCACCTTTCCGCTGCAACTCTGTAAAGTCACCAACTTACATGAGTTGGTGAAAGGTCCATGCTTTTGGTAACTGTACATTAAGGTCATGAGTCCATGCTTTTTACTTTATGTACTTTTAATATATTAGGATGTGAGCTATGGCATGTTATAGTCACAAGTCAAAAGGCAGATATGCCTTTTGACTCTACATTTGATTTTGTAGTTGTCTAGTCAATTGTATCCAGTTGGCATTCAAAGTATGGCCGGCTGTAGGATGCAGTATAAAGTATCTCAAGTACTTGTAACTTTCTATCGATGCTTTGTAACTTGTAATAGAACTTGAGAAGCAATATACAGCATTCTTGAAAACCAAATACTTGTGTTGTTTGCAATCTTGTTCTGTCTCACTTTTACTTGTGTTCTTAGCATCTTTCATTAACAAGTTAATCAGTTCCATATTTGATCTGTTAAGTGTTCTAAGCAACTCTCCTCATTGTGTTGTTGTGTTGTAAGTGCATACCCTTCACCGGTCCTGCATTTATGTATCAGAGCATGGACCTTTTCACCAACTTGTGAAAGTTGGTGAGTCAACAGAGTTGCAGTGGAAAGTGGTCCAACTTTATGGTAAAGTACATCAGATAAAGCATGCATTCAAAAGTCTTCGGAAGATAATCTGTCTTCACTTCTTGGCTTCTGAAGACTTTGTCTTTGAAGCTTCAGAAGACTTCACTTTATGCTTCGAAAGATGTTGGTCTTGGCTTCGGAAGATTTTACACTTAGAGTATTTTCTAGTGCATGGTGTAAAACTTTCGAAGCATCTCTACTTCTGTACTTCAGTGCATGCATGCAGGAAGACTTCGGATGTTTTAGGTGCATTAGCCTTTGCATAAACCTTACACATTGGATCTCTCTTCTTGATATACTTATAAGTCTTAACATCATGGTGAGATAAATCAAGTGTTGGTCCAACTCTAATAAGATCAAGGAATGCTTCATTGATTAAAAATTGTAGAAACCTTGGATACATCAGAACATTATACCGTCTCCCTTCTCCAATATTAGACATCATACCATTAAATACATAAGTAGACATGATTAATTATCTATTAGTACACTAGGCACATATAGCTGATGAAGTGGTGATAGAAATGTCATTCTATCATATTTATTTCTTAGACAAGTAGTGCTTAGGTACATGTATCGAGAATCTCCAGGGCACATCAACAAGTCTTTTAGTAATCTACTTTCCTTCAAAACCTTCTTCCTATCCAATTTCAATAAAGAATGTAAGAATATCTTCCTCTTTCAACTCATTAGGTTGACCAGCATTATTGCCAAACTATAGACACTATCTCACAATTCCTTTATTGACCACTAATTGGTGATTAGTAGAAATAGTTTTAATAATGCGTGGTGCCCCATCAACCATGGTTATCTCAGCTTAATCCTAGAAAGACCTTATGAAGTTCTTATAGATGATAGGTTGCAAGAACCTTATAATTTAATAAGCTCAGAAAACATTTTAAATTATAACAAAAGCCCAATCCAAACACAAAAGGTCCAATAAGACCCATTGAAGCCCGATTAGATAATTCTAAGTTTTAATGACAACCAGATAAATTTTAAATAAAAGAAAATAATATTCTATAAATATTTATAACATTAAGTGATAAATATAATCGTAAAATAAAATATAAAACACCAAAAGAGATGACTTCTAGCGTGATACGAACTGATCTGATAGAAAACCCACTCACTTAACCCCCTACATATAATATTTTCTCATTTAGGGTTTTATTAGAAATAGAGAGAATGAAAGTGAGAGAGAGAGGGGCGGCTGGTCTCCCGCCATCGATCTCCGGCGACCGGTGGCCAGTGGCGGTGGCCTCTAGCGAGTGACGGCGAGTGCCCCTGTAAGAAATACACTTAGAGGATAATGCAACTAAAGAACAACTAAAGCTCTCAACATGCACATGTGAAGTAAGAGGAAGTTACTTTGGAAGATTTGATAGAACTTAGTGAATTATGCTATGTATCAAATCTTTCGAAGCCAAAAGACCAGATCTTCCAAAGCCAAAGATGAAGTCTTCTAAAGCTTCAAAGACAAAGTTTTCCAAAGCCAAAGACTAATTCTTCCGAAGACAGAAAAGACATGCTTTTTCCGAATCATCTTTTGACAAAAGCTGAACAACTTTATGGCTGCTACTTTTGATGAGACTCACCAACTTATATGAGTTGGTGAAAAGTCCTTACTTTTGTAAAACAGTACATAAGGTATTTTGTCTTTAACTTTCTACTTTTGTACTTTTATCCTTTTTGTAATAGATAAGGATGTGAGCTATGACATGTCATTGTCACAAGTCAAAAAGGCAATCTACCTTTTGACTCCATATCAAGTACTTGTATATTTTTATAAGATTTGTAACACTTGTAAGAACTTAAGAGCAATACACATCATTCTTGAAAACCATATTTGAGTGTTCTTGTTTATTGTTCTTACTACTTGTATTCTTTGGTTCATCCTAACCGGTTTCCTATATGATTTTTTAAGTGTTCTATGTCTATCCACATTGTGTATAATTGCATTAACCCCCTTAAATGATCCTACAATTGGTATCAGACAATTTCGACTCTTGATTGTAAGATCTCACTATCTTAAATCCCTTTAGTTTCACAAAACACTTAACAACTCAAATGGCAGCTCTTACCAAGGCTGATATGGAAACCGATACCATGACAAAATCTTCACTGATCACTCCCGATGACTTTGATACTTGGTGCCAAAGAATTAAAGGCTTCATCAAGTCTCAAGACAATAGGATGTGGAGATCCATTATCTTTGGACCTCATGTTCCAAGCACCATTTCAGCTGCTGGTGGTGGTATGATCCAAATGAAAGTGGCTGACTACTCAAAGGAAGATTGGAAGAAAATTGATGTAGATCAGAAAGCCATGACCGCTCTCCAAACTGCTCTTCCTAACTCTATCCACTGAGGCTTCAAGAAGTGCAAAACTACAAAGCAACTGTGGGATGCACTTAAGCTTATGTATGAGGGGCCTAAGGAAGCCAAGGAAAATAAGAAAGAACTCATGAAGCAGCAGTTTGAGAACTTCACCTACAAGATAAGTAAAACCATGACTCAACAATACTTAAGGTATGTTGAGATTGTGGATACACTAATGGATATTGGAGTAAAACTTGAGAATAGGGACATTATGAGGAAGTTCATGTTCTCTGTTCCCAAACAATGGATTCACTATTATGTGGAAATTTAGAGAACTGAAAACCCCTCAACCCTTTCTCTCAACGAGTTGTATGGTATTCTCAATGATTATCAGATGGAGATGAACATGCAAAAATCCATTAGGCAGCTCTTCCAACAATCAAAAGACTTCATCCTTTCATATAGTTAAAAGGCACTGTAGAGAACCACATCATCATCTTATCTGCTACCCTGACAACTCACAAAAGGGTCCTTTCATTGCCTTCCTGGAGACACCAAGGGAGAGCTACATCCAAGGAAGTCCATTCCGAAAGACAAGCTCTGCTCAAGCCTTTGTGTATGTTGATGAAAGTTGTGCCAACTTTCTCTTCACTCTTGAAGACTTGGATTGTATCCATCCAGATGATCTAGAGTACATGGAGATAGTCTAGCAAATCCTTTTCTCACTCAGAGGGCCAAGAAGTTCTACAAGAGGACATGTAGAAATTTTCCAAGCAATGCTTCCAGTGGAAAGTTTGGACTGGATAAAAGCAAGGTTAAGTGTTACAACTGCAACCAAATAGGACACTATGCCAGAGAGTGCAAGGCACCAAGAACACATGGTCGCCAAGCAGAAACTAGACCAAACTATATTGATGGTGCTCCCAGACCTAAGAAGCCTAGCCAACCAAAACAACATGCTGGTGTATTGTTGAAGAGGGAGGCTTTGATTAGAGCTTTCAGGAAGAAGATGTTTCTCTCAACTAAGCACCGATTACTGACCACACAGGATTGTTTCTTGCATTGCCAAGAAACTATCCTTCCACCAAGAAATTGACATCCCCCAGATGTAGACTTTGCAGTCATGTTGCAACCACCATAGACACTATCTGTATAAGCATACAGATTGAAGTCAAAATTCTTTGGATACCAAAGGCCAAGTGATGGAGCACCTTTGAGCTATCTTAAAATTATTTTGACAGTGATTATGTGTGACATCTTAGGGTTGGCTTGATATCTTGCACAAATACATGTGGCAAACATGTTAACAGGCCTCCTAGTTGTTAGGTACATATAAGAACCAATCATTGCCCTGTAGAGATGCTCATCAACACACTCCCCCTTAAGATCAGGTCCAAGGAATTGGTTTCTGGCTATGGGTGTCTTAGCAACCTTACAATCAGTCATGTTGAATCTTTTAAGTATGTCTTGTACATACTTTGACTGACTTATGAAGATGCCATTGTCAACTTGCTTCACTTGAATTCCTAGAAAGAAATTGAGTTCCCCCATGGCACTCATTTCAAACCTATCCTTCATCAGCTTCTCATAGTCTTTGTAGAGCTTTGGTTTAGTTGACCCAAAGATAATGTCATCTACATATGCTTGAACTAGCATTATATCATTTCATGTTCCTTTGATGGAGAGAGTTCCATCAATAGTACCCCTTTTGTAGCCATGCTGACAGAGATACTGAGATAGAGTCTCATACCATTTCCTTGGTGCTTGGTGCAGCCCATAAAGAGCTTTATCAAGCCTGCATACATAATCAGGATGATCAGGATCTACAAACCCAGGTGGTTTTACATACACCCTGCATACTTAATCACTTTCACCACCACCATTTTCTCCAACATTTGAAGCTCCTTCATCTGAGTTTTATGCCTCTAAGTCGGAATTTGAAGGCAGCCCAGAAGTATCAGCAGGATTTGTCATTGATGTACTGGTAGAAACTTCATTTGCAGGATTAGTTACCACTGGAGCTGAAGTTATGTAGCTTGAAGGTCTTCTCAGCTCAAATCTTGGGTCAGGATCACCTGCAGGTAGTATATCTGTGGATCCTAAAATATGCTCACAAGATTTGTTAAAACAGTTTGTAACTAAATCAAGATCAAATAGCCAATCAAGACCAGAACCTTTCACACTGGGAGTGTGCTCATTGAAAGTCACATTGGCTGACTCCTCAAATAGTCTAGTTCTGAGATTGTATACTCTATAAGCCTTAGCTTGAGAAGAGTATCCAATAAAATGTCCATCATCTGATTTTTTAGCAAATTTGGCAATTTGATCTTTGGTATTCAAGATGGTGCAAGGACATCCAAATGACCTGAGAAAACCAGTGAAAGGTTTCCTCTTGTGCCAAGGTCATAAGGAGTCTTACCATGTGTCTTAACTACTAAAACTCTGTTTTGCACATAGCAAGCAGTGTTCAGTGCCTCTGCCCAGAAGGTGATGGGCAGTTTAGAGTCAAACAACATAGTTCTGGCAGCTTCAATTAGTGTCCTGTTTCTCCTCTCAACAACACCATTTTGCTGAGGAGTCCTGGGAGCACTATATTGTGTTTTAATACCTTTTTCATCATAATATGTATCAAGGATTTGGTTCTTGAATTCAGTTCCTTGATCACATCTTATGGTTTTGACCTTGTGATCACATTGATTCTCAATCTTTAAGATGAAATTCTTTAGAATCTCAGGGGTCTCATCCTTAGTTCTAAGAAAGAAGACCCAAGTGAATCTTGAAAAGTCATCTGTGATCACTAAACAATAAAAGGTCCTTCCTAGACTCATAACACTGGTGGGGCTAAAGAAGCCCATATGTAATAAGTGTAGGAGAGTAGTGATGGAGTTTCTTTCCTTTGGCTTGTGAGATACCTTGTGTTGCTTCCCCTTCAAGCATGCAACATAGTGGTCAGCACTTGTAAACTCTTTCTTTTGCATTACAGTTACCAAATCATTCTTAATTAATTTATTCATGTTTTTAAAGTTTACATGGCACATTCTTTTATGCCAGAGGAAAGACTCATCACTATTTGCTTTAGATAAAAGCATGAAACTTCTCCTAAGGGAGATGTTTCTTGCAAATCCATCTTTTACATATTCCTTTTCCTGGGGCTCTAAGCAGGATATGCTCATGAGGAATGACCACCCCGGGCCTGAGAACAATGCACTCTTGCTTAGTAAAGAACATGTTATGACTATGATCACAAAATTGGGATACACTCAGGAGATTGTACCAAACTTCTTGACAAAGTTTACATTCTCAATGCTGAGCTTACCATTTGTGACCCTGCCCCTTCCTGTAATGTAACCTCCTGCATCTCCTCCAAAAGCAACTGGTTCTCCATCAATTCTTTCAAACTTTTAGAGTAGTGACCTATTGCATGTCGTGTGCCTAGAACACCCACTGTCAATGATCCATACATTTTTGTTTGTCTTGAACTGTTCCGGCATAAAAGAGATGATTAGTTACATTTGAGAACCCAAGCCTCATTGGTCTTGGGCTCATCAAAAGAAGATGAAGACAATGCAACAGTAATTGTTCCTATAGTCATTTTTTGAGGATCATTTGCTGATGTTGATGAAGAACTTTCAGTCACTTGGTCTTTCTTTGTCTTCCACACCACCTTTGGAAGCTTAGACTTGACCTGCAATACTTTGGAAGTTTTGATGACTTTGAAAGTTTTGATGACTGGACCTTCAGAAGATTCCAAAGGCTGTGGCTGACTATTCTGATGAAGAAAGGAAAAGAATATGGAATTTGATCAGAAAGCCATGACAGCCCTTCAAATTGCCCTTCCAAACTCCATCTACAGAGGCTTCAAGAAGTGCAAAACTGCCAAGCAACTACGGGAAGCACTGAAGCTTATGTATGAGGGGTCCAATGAAGCAAAGAAGAATAAGAAGGATCTCCTGAAGTAGCAGTTTGAAAACTTCACCTTCAAGGTAGGTGAAACCATGACTCAACAATACTTCAGGTATGTTGAGATTGTGGATACTCTAATGGATGTTGGAGTAACTCGTGAGAACAGGGACATTGTGAGGAAGTTCATGTCCTCTCTTCCTAGACAATGGACACATTATTGTGTTGTTATCAAGAGGACTGAGAACCTTAAGACTCTTACTCTTACAGAGTTGTATGGTATTCTCAGTGGATACCAGATGGAGATGAACATGCAAAACTCATCTGGTACCTCCACCAATCAACTGAGTTCAGCCCTCCATGTGGTTGAAAGGGAAAGCATTGAACCACAACATCATCTTATATGCTACCCTGACAACTCACAAAAGGGTCTTTTCATCACCTTCCTAGAGACTCCAAGAGAAAGCTACACTCAAGGAAGTCCATTCCAAGAGACAAGTTCTTCTCATGCTTTTGTCTCTACTGATGAGAGCACAGACAACTTTCTCTTCACCCTTGAAGACCTGGACTGTATCCATCTAGATGATCTGGAATACATGGAGATAGTCCAGCAGATGGCTCTTTTCACTCATAGAGCCAAGAAGTTCTACAAGAGGACAGGGAGGAAGTTTCCAAGCAATGCAACCAGTGGAAAGTTTGGGCTGGATAAAAGCAAAGTAAAGTGTTACAACTGTAACCAGATGGGACACTTTGCAAGGGAGTGTAAGGCACTAAGGACAAATGGTGGCCAAACACAAGCCAGACCAAACTACACTGATAGAGCTCCCCAGAATGAGAAGCGAAAGCGGCAAGCTGTATTTGCTATTGAAGAAGGAGGCTTTGACTGGAGCTTTCAGGTGGAAGATGCCTCTCCAAACCAAGCACTCATGGCAGACCACAATGAAGCCAAGGTATTGGAACATCTTTGTCCTCCTGAATGTATTGCTAAAGTAAATAGATACAGGTCCTACAACTTAGAAATGAGATCCGATCTTGAGTCCTTAAATATCCTAAAAGCTGATTTTAAAGAGCTAAAATGATTGTAAACTAAAGATAGAGGACAGGGAGAAACCCATTTCAACTCTTAAACATGAGCACACCAACTACAGGACTCAAATCAAAGACCTCATAGCTAAGTTGACTGAATGCCAGGCTAAGCTTGTGATCAGCAAAGCCGGGGCAGAAAAATGTGTTCTTGAAGAAGAGACCATCAACAACATAATATCCTCATCCTTGCATGCAAAAGTTTGTTATCAAAACAAGCAGGGACTGGGATCTAGTAAGATAGCTCCTCCACACACAATCTTGTATGTAAGATCTCCTAGGTGTGGAACTTGTGAAGATGAGCTTTCCCTTATAGACCCCTTTACTAAAGAGGATGAAAAGGAGATGGTGAAGATGAGAAGGGTGAAGAAGAGCATTCTAAGAAGGGTCACCATCCCTCTAAGGAGAGTAAAGCTGTTGGGATGACCAAGTCCAAGAGAGAGAACTTGATCAGGAATGCCAAGAGAAAGTCCAAGAAGGCTCAAGAGATCAAGGCCACCTTCAACTCTATACAAAAACAAGTCTTCATCTCTGCAGGATTTGAAGTGGTTAAGGCTGAAAACACAAACTTGAACTTTAACAACAAGAGTTCTAGTTCATGTCCAAATCATCCCATCATCAAGAAGAAGGCTGATCAATTGTGCACCACTGCTGTATAACCTGAACCATCCAGCTCCAAAGGTAGTTATATCGCCACAAAAATTGCCGCATCATCTGCAAAGATGAAGATGGAGAAGGAAAATGATCAAGTTCAGCTTTGTTCACAAAAGAAGACTCCTAGAAGGAATAAAATGGACTGTGTTATGTGTGGGAGTACCTCTCATCTTGCTAAAGATTGTGTTTACAATCAATGGAGTACTTTCCACATGACCAAGAAAGAAACTTCTAAGAGTTTGGAGAAGAAGAAGCAAGCTTCGGAAGGAAAATATGTTTCCTTCGGAAGCTCCAAAATGAAGAAGAAGACAAGTGGAAACTTGCCTTCGGAAGAGAATTTGGTCTCGGAAGAAAGGAATACTTTCGAAGCACTGAAGCCTGCTGCAGTGAAAGCAAGATCTTCCGAAGGGCCAGTCATCAAAACTTTCAAAGTCATCAAAACTTCTGAAGCATTGAAGGTCAAGTCTAAGCTTCCAAAGGTGGTATGGAAGTCAAAGAAAGACCAAGCGGCTGAAAGTTCTTCATCAACATCAGCAAATGATCCCTCTAGCATGACTATAGGATCAATTACTGTTGCATTGTCTTCAACTTCTTTTGATGAGCCCAAGACAAATGAGGCTTGGGTTACCAAATGTAACTAACATCTCTTTTGTGCAGGGACAGCTCAAGACAAACAGAAATGTATGGATCATTGATAGTGGCTGTTCCAGGCACATGACAGGAAATAAGTCACTACTCAAAAAGTTTAAAAGAATTGATGGAGGACCAGTTGCTTTTGGAGGAGATGCAGGAGGTTACATTAGTGGAAGGGGCAAGGTCACAAATGGTAAGCTCAGCATTGAGAAGGTAAACTTTGTCAAGGAGGTTGGGTACAATCTTTTGAGGCCAATTTTATGATCAGAGTCATAACATGCTCTTTACTGAGCATGAGTGCATTGTTCTCAGGCCCGGAGTGGTCATTCCTTATGAGCACATCTTGCTCAGAGCCCCCAGGAAAGGGAACATGTACAAGATGGACTTGCAAGAAACTTCTCCCTCAGGAGAAATTTCCTGCTTTCTATTTAAAGCAAATAATGATGAATCTTTCCTCTGGCATAAAAGAATGTGCCATGTAAACTTTAAAAAGATGAATAAATTAATTAAGAATGATTTGGTAACTGGAATACCAAAGAAAGAGTTTACAAGTGATGACCACTGTGTTGCATGCCTAAAAGGGAAGCAACACAAGGTATCTCAAGAGCCAAAAGAAAGAAACTCCATCATTAATCCCCTACACTTATTACATATGGATCTCTTTGGCCCCACCAGTGTAATGAGTCTAGGAAGGACCTCTTATTGTTTGGTGATCACAGATGATTTTACAAGATTCACTTGGGTCTTCTTTCCTAGAACTAAGGATGAGACTCCTGAGATTTTGAAGAATTTCATCTTAAAGATTGAGAATCAATGTGATCACAAGGTCAAAACCATAAGATGTGATCAAGGAACTGAATTCAAGAATCAAATCCTTGATACATATTATGATGAAAAAGATATTACAAGACAATATAGTGCTCCCAGGACTCCTTAGCAAAATGGTGTTGCTGAGAGGAGAAACAGGACACTAATTGAAGCTGCAAGAACTATGTTGTCTGACTCTAAACTACCCATCACCTTCTGGACAGAGGCAGTGAACACTGCTTGCTATGTGCAAAATAGAGTTTTAGTGGTTAAGACACATGGTAAGACTCCTTATGAACTTTGGCACAAGAAAAAACCCTTCATTGGTTTTCTCTGGTCATTTGGATGTCCTTGCACCATCTTGAATACCAAGGATCAAATTGCCAAGTTTGTTAAGAAATCAGATGATGGAAACTTTATTGGATACTCTTCTCAAGCTAAGGCTTATAGAGTATACAATCCTAGAACTAGAGTAGTTGAGGAGTCAGCCAATGTGACTTTCAATAAGCACACTCCTAGTGTGTAAGGTTCTGGTCCGGATTGGCTATTTGATCTTGATTTAGTTACTAACTGTTTTAACAAATCTTGTGAGAATGTTTCAGGATCTACAGATATATTACCAACAGGTGATCCTGACCCAAGATTTGAGCTAAGAAGACCCTCAGGTTACACATCTTCAGCTCCAGTGGTAACTATTCCTGCAAATGAAGCTTCTACCAGCACATCAATGACAAATCCTGTTGATACTTCTGGGGTGCCTTCAAATTCCAACTTAGAGGCACAAAACTCAAATGAAGGATCTTCAAATGTTGGAGAAAATAATGGTGGTGAAAGTGATCAAGAATTTCTTGATGCTGACAACCACTCCATTAAAGACAATAACAATGATGTCACACACTCATTGGATCAAGTCAATCTTGATAAGTGTGCTGATGTGGAGGGTGAATCCTCTTTGCCAGATTAAAATTTCTCGAATTTAGATATGTCCAAGCAACTTGCTGTGATCCTTCAGCTAAAGATCCACAAGTCTCATCCTACCACAAACATCATTGGAGATGTTGATTCAGGGGTGAGAACAAGAGGACAAACCCATGATGCAAAAGTTTGTCTTCACTCTTGTTTCTTGTCCCTGATAGAGCCAAAGAATATTGATGAGACATCAAGAACAAGACAAGACTAGTTGTTCAAGGGTATACTGAAGAAGAAGGAATTGACTACACAGATGTTTTTGCTCCTGTAGCAAGACTTGATGCTGTTAGGATATTCCTTGCTTTTGCTGCATCCAAGAACTTCAAGGTCTACCAACTTGATGTCAAGTGTGCTTTTCTCTATGGGGAGATTGATGAAGAGTTGTATGTCAGACAACCCCCTGGGTTTGCAGATCCTGATCATCCTGATTATGTATGCGGGCTTGATAAAGCTCTTTATGGGCTGCACCAAGCACCAAGGAAGTGGTATGAGACTCTATCTTAGTATCTCTGTCAGCAAGGATACAAAAGGGGTACTATTGATGGAACTCTCTTCATCAAAGGAACAGGAAATGACATAATGCTAGTTCAAGTATATGTAGATGACATTATCTTTGGTCAACTAATCCAAAGCTCTGCAAAGATTTTTAGAAGCTGATGAAGGACAGGTTTGAAATGAGTGCCATGGGGGAACTCAATTTCTTTCTAGGAATTCAAGTGAAGCAAGTTGACCATGGCATCTTCATAAGTTAGTCAAAGTATGTACAAGACATACTTAAAAGGCTGAGCATGACTGATTGTAAGGTTGCTAAGACACCCATAGCTAGAAACCACTCCTTTGGACCTGATCTTGAGGGGGAGTGTGTTGATGAGCATCTCTACAGGGCAATGATTGGGTCTCTTATGTACCTCACAGCTAGAAGGCGTGATATCATGTTTGCTACATGTATTTGTGCAAGATATCAAGCCAGCCCCAAGATGTCACACCTAATCACTGTCAAAAGAATTTTAAGATATCTCAAAGGTTGCTCCATCACTTGGCCTTTGGTATCCAAAGAATTCTGACTTTAATCTGTATGCTTATACAGATAGTGACTATGATGGTTGCAACATGACTGCAAAGTCTACATCAGGGGATGTCAGTTTATTGGTGGAAGGATAGTCTCTTGGCAATGTAAGAAACAATCATGTGTGTCTGCATCAACTGCCGATGCTAAATACATTGCTGTTGTGCTCATGTGCTTTGGATTCAAAATCAGATGCTGGACTATGGATTCAACTTCAAAGAGACTCCCATCCGCATAGACAACAACAGGGCTATCTCAATAATAGACAATCCTGTGCAAAGCACATCAATATTAGGTATCATTTGATTAGAGATAACTTTGAAAAAGGATTAATCAAACTAGTCAAAGTTAACACAAATGAACAATATGCTGATCTGTTCACCAAAGCTTTTGATGAACAAAGATTTAAATATCTTGTATCAGCTATTGGGATGATTAACTTTGAATAGATATTCTTAAAACTTAATCTTATTATTTCTAAAACTTGTGTGTTCTAAGTTGTCTATTTTATCACCTTCATAAGCCCTTGTTCTCTTTGGAAGAAAATCTTTTTGAAAGACATTCCTTAGATTTTTGAAAATTTTGATCTCTTTTTCCTTCGGAAGATTTAAAATTACCTTCAAAAGAAACTTATGTCTTAGCAAACAAATAACTACTTCAACGGTTTTACCATTGGAAGAACTCTCTAAAATATCTTCCAAAGCTTAAAATCAACTTAAGTACTTTTATGATTTAAAAGAACAATTCTCTTCCAAAAGGAATTTACCGTCGGAAGTTTTCATTCGTTTTAGAATAAACACTCTGAGTATTAAATCTCTTCCGAAGCAAAATTCTCAAAAACCTTTGAAATATCTTCTGAAGCCAGTTTGCATTCGGAAGCTTTTCTTCAGAACTTCCAAACCAAAATAATGAAGCCTGACATCCTTAAAATAATGATAAAGCCAACTGTAGGCTTCTCAGGGGTAGAAACAGCCCTTGTCCCAAAAATGTTAGAGCTCATTGCTCAAGGTAAAAACCTAGCAACAAGCTAGTGTTGAACCCACACCTTCTACCTCCAAAAGAACCTCTACTCAAGCTATTGAGCTTGTGCAGGCCCCCATACACTCACCCATGCAGGAGGAAGTGGATACTAGAGCTCCCACTTCTCCTGAGGAGCAAACCACTCCCATCTCTTCAAGAATCAGTGCTGAGGTTCCTCATGCTCAGCCTGATGAGCTCACAAACCCAACTGCCTTAAGCCTTCTGTCATACCCCGGGGCCAGTTAGGGTGGGATGTCACAGACTAGCAATACATATGGCAGCGGAAACAAACCATCATAAGAGCACAAAAGGAGAGAACATCACATGGCATTAATATTCAAAGGAAACCAGGGCTGGAAACAGATCTAGCCCCCAAATGAAATTGTATATCCAATCAAAAGGACAAAATGTATTCATTAACAATACTTATAAACTGTTCAAAATGTTTTCAAAATCAGACAAGCCAATGCCATGGTCACGGTGCTAGGTCAAGGTCTTCAACAGTAGCTAGAGTCCCTTTATGGATTACCTGAAACATGCTCAAAAGGAAATTATGTCAACTAAAAAGTTGGTGAATTTAAGTACTGAAAGTTTAAAAACAAAAGGATTCATTAGAATCCACATTTGATTTAAAAGTATCAAGATTCACTGTTGTGAGGGATCACAATCAACCCTGCACTCAGTCCCGGCTAGCCTCTTCCAAAGTTATGTTTTATCGGTTAATCCCGAAGGAAGAACTGAGCCTCAAAACAGTGGACCATACCTGCTGGATGGTTCACCTAGTATCTTATAAAAACTTGTCACATGCCACAAACGACCTCGTAGGATCTCAGTGTGGTACTCTTCCCGTTCATCACGGAAGGCACTGTGTGTGGGGGATTCCCTAAGTAGATCTACCCATATAAAAAAAGCGGTTCACACAAGAATTAATGATCGTGATACAAATATAATCAGGTTTTAACATTAACCCCAACATTCAAGAATCATACAATATCTCATAAATAGGTTTCAATTCAAGTATAGCATGTTTCATCCCAAAAACAGTAGTAAAAAGGGAACACTAGAACTCACCTTAAAAATTCAAGCAAAAGGGTTCTTCGTGTGCCGGGAGAAGTCTAAAGTATAGCACCCTACCATTAAGATTTAAGTGTTAAGTCACTAATTCTATAGTTATGGAGATGCACTAGGTGTGACCTGAGGTTAATGTCTTAATATCTTTTGATTTGCTAAGTCTTTATATAAAAAGTTTCCTTTTATAGAAAGTTAGGGTTTCTTAGGAAAGAATACATGATTTACCATGTTAAATCACCTATATAAGTTAGTTTGAGTCTTTTAAGTGATTCTTAGTCCAAGGGGGTTGGTTTACTGAAGTGTAGCAAAATTTACAGTTTAGTCCTCCAAGTTTCTAAAATTTACACTTTCTACCCCAAAGTTTGATTTTCTTGCATTTAATGACTTTTATGGCCAAATATTAGTTTTTTAAAGTTAGGTAACTGAGTTTTAAGTAAGTTTATACCAAAATTTCAGAATTTAGTTCTGGGTTATATATTTTTATGTCTTCCGTTACCGGTTACGGTAAAACCGAAGGTTTTTAACGGTTGAGTGTTGATTTTCATATTTTTAGAATTAGATCCATTAAATATTATTTTAATGACTTTTTATAAGTTTTTAATCAGTTAAATATGTATTTCTAGTTCCTTTTAGGTGAAAGTCTACATTTTATGTTTAACCCGTTTAAAACGCGTTTTTACCCACAAATGACCGTTCAAAAACTTGTTTGACCAATTTTTCACCATCATTAAGTCTTATAGCTCCTAACTTACTGAAATAACATGGTTTCCCTAGATTTTTTATTTATTCTCTTATTTCCAAGATTTTTCTTCCAAACGTTACCCGGTTAAGACCCGTTTTTGACTAAAAATTCCATTTAACCCATTTTTTGACCATTTATTCAACAAATCAGATACAAACACTTCGTTAACCCTTTTAGAACCTGGAATACTTTTTAAGATGGTTAAAATCCATGTTTTTTTATTTTTAAGTCATTTTACCACTTTTCGGGTCCCCAAATATGTCCAAATTGCTTACAAGTCTAAGACTTTAACATTTTAAGCCATTAACATCTCATCATACAACCAAAATCATCCAAAACCTACTGAAATATCATTTCTAACTCACGGATTCAACAAACAACCTATGAACAAGATGGAAACTTAGAGATTACACAATTTCCATCCATTACACAAGTGTAAAACATTATAACTTGTGTTTATATATTACCCAAACCTTTTGTAACTTTGAAATCAGGTTATTAGAAGGTTAGAAAACCCATTTTGATCAGGTTACATGCTTAGCTTTGAAAGATTACAAGTTGTGCAAGTTGGATGGTGTAAATACACCCAAAAAGAGGGTTTTCTAGGTGTAAATCGGGTTACACCTATATAATGACTTATATTGCAAGTGTGATACCTTCACGAACGTGAAAAGCTCTTTATGAACAAGGTTGTAGAAGCAAATTTCTGTTAGATACAAGAATAGTAAGATCTTTAAGTGAAAAATGAAGAAAACACATGAAATGACCAAACCTGGTGACATTAAGCTTACACTAGGTGTAGCCTGCGGTTTGGAGTGTGTAGCTAGACAAGGATAGCCTGGAAAACTTTGAACAAGGCTGGAGAACCACGAGCTTGCAAGACCCGACACCACAAGCTCACAAACCTTCACTTCCTTGCGGTTTTGGGCTTGGCCGATGCTAGAGTTGTAGTTGTTCTTTGAATATGGCTGGGATTAGAGAGAAAACCGTGAGTGTGTGTGTGTGTTTTCTGGAAAATCCAAGAATCAGAGGGAGAGATGAGAGGAGTGTGAAGTGAGGTTGGATGGGGATGCATGTAATGGTAGTGGTGGATTTGGTGGTGGTGTAGAAGAGAGGGGACTGGGTGAATGGGAGGCGGCCAATCTTGGCCTTTAGTGTAGCATTTTTAGATTAAATTTTAATGGTAATATTATTATGTAGTATTATTTTGTATTGTAGTGTAGTGTTTTAGATGGTATTATTTAGTTAGTTGTTAAGTATTTTGCATGGGTATGCATGCATTAATCCGAAAATTTGAGTTCATGCACACATCTTAATTGTTTCAACTATGATTTAATTATAGCATGGGTGACTAATTAACTTTCCTGGGACACTAAGATTTCCCTAGCTAATTCTTGATCTAGATAAATCATCTCAAAAAGGCACATAAAATAACAAAAATAGTGAACACTAACAACAATAATAATAATGCTAATAGTAATATTTGTAATGATATTAACATTAATATTAATTGAATTGTGTAATGATACAGGTTGATAAGGTTAGAATTATGACCTAGAGGTCGGTTGTCACATTCTCCCACCGTTTAGGAAATTTCCTCCCGAAATTTTAGCTTTGATTAGACTCAGAACAGGGGGGTTTGAAGAGGTGCGGATAACTCTTTCGCATTTCATATTCTCGTTGCCAAGTGAATTCAGGTCCTCGCCTAGAATTCCATCTTACCTTGACTTTTTGTATGCGACTTCGTCTGAGTTTCATGACCAACCACTCAGTGATCTCTATGGGTTCTTCCACGAAGTTCAATTTATCGGTTATCCTAACTTCCTTCAATGGTATCTCCAAGGTCTTGTCCGCCAGAATTCAGGTCCTCGCCTAGAATTCCATCTGAGTTTCCTCTCTTTCCAAATCTTACGGTACCTTTCCATGGTGCCACTTTCAGCATTACCCTATCACCCACTTGAAACTCTAAAGGTTTTCGTCTTCTATTAGCGTATTTCTTTTGACGATCCCTAGCTGCTCTCAAACGCTCCTTAATTTTAAATATCTTGTCGGTGGTTTCCAACACGATGTCGGGTCCCATTACTTGGTTGTCACCAGTTCAATGGTGATCAACATTTCCTACCATATAGGGCCTCATACGAAGCTGCCTTTATACTTGTGTGGTAACTATTGTTATAGGAGAACTCTACCAAACGAAGATGATTGTCCCAGTTCCCACCAAAAGTCAATCACGCAAGCTCTTAGCATATCTTCCAGGGCCTGAATAGTCCTTTCACTCTGTCCATTAGTTTAGGGTGGTATGTAGTGCTTAGATCTAAACGGGTTCCTAGGGCTTGCTGGAGTGATCTCAAGAAGCGTGAAGTGAAGCGGCTATCACGGTCGGAGATGATTGACAAAGGCATACCATGTCTAGTCATTATTTCATCAATATACAATTGAGCCAGTTTCGTCAGGTCGTAGTCTTCTCTAATCGGGAAGAAGTGAGCTGATTTAGTTAGTCGATCCACTATTACCCAAATGGCGTCATGACCTCTAAAAGTTCCGGGTAGCTTTGTGACGAAATCCATTGTAACGTTATCCCACTTCCATTCTGGAATTTCGGGCTGCTGCAACGTCCCTGACGGTTTTTGGTTTTGAGCCTTCACCATGGCGCATGTCAGACACTTGCTAACATAAGGCGATGTATTTCTTGATCCCAGACCACCAGAAAAGGGCCTTTACATCATGGTACATCTTGTCACTTCTGGGGTGAGCCGAGTACCTAGTTTTGTGGGCTTCGTCGAGGATTACCTCTCTAATTCCCCCGTGCTTTGGTACCCACGTTCTCCCTTCATGTTTATATACACCATTGCTGCTCAGCTCTAATCGCTTCTCCATTCCTTTCAACATTTTCCCCGCTAGCTTATCTTCCTTTAGCGCTTCGTCTTGTGCTTTCTTTAGTCTCGTGATAAGGTCGGTGTATACACTCATCCTTAAGGCATGGACGCGTAGAGATTTTTCTCTTTCTTTCTGGCTCAAGGCACCCGCCACTACATTGGCCTTGCAAGGATGGTAGCAAATTTCGCATTCGTAATCATTCAGTAACTCGCCCCATCTTCTTTGGCGCATGTTTAACATCTTTTGATCCTAAATATGCTGCAAACTCCTATGGTCAGTGTAAATAATGCACTTCGTGCCATAGAGATAGTGCCTCCACATTTTGAGTGCAAACACTACGGCACAAAATTCTAGATCATGCGTTGTGTAGTTCTTCTCATGATCGTTTTGTAGTCCCGATGCATAAGCAATTACCTTGTTGCGCGGCATTAGCACGCATCCTAGTCCTTGATGTGAGGCGTCACAATAGACCACGAGATCCTCAATTCCTTCTTGGTGAGAAAGGATAGGTGCACTACACAGTTTCTCCTTGAGCGTTTCGAACGCTTCATTCTGCTCTCGATCCCACACAAAGGTTGTATTCTTCCTCGTCAGAGTAGTGAACAGTTGCACAATGCGCGAGAAGTCCTTGATAAACCTTCTGTAATATCCGGCCAATCCAAGGAATTGCCTTATCTCGGTAGGAGTCTCAGGAATTTTCCAGTTCTTAATCGCCTCAATCTTAGAAGGGTCAACTTGAATCCCATTCTCATTTACCACATGCCCTAAAAATTGGATCTCTCGCATCCAAAATTCACATTTGGAGAACTTGGCATATAATTGTTCATTTTTGAGCAACTTAAGAATTAGTCTAAGGTGTTTCTCATGCTCTTCCTTACTACGGGAGTAGATCAGGATGTTGTCGATAAACACGATCACGAACTTATCAAGATACGGGCAACATACATGGTTCATTAGATCCACAAACGCCGCTGGTGCGTTAGTCAGTCCAAAAGGCATGACTAGATACTCATAATGTCCATATCTTGTCCTGAAGGCCGTTTAGGGTATGTGTTTTTCTCTTATCTTCAGCTGATGATATCCCGATCTCAAATCTATTTTAGAAAAGTAACTAGCTCCCTGCAGTTGATCGAATAGGTCGTCAATCCTCGGGAGAGGGTAACGATTCTTTATAGTCAGCTTGTTTAGTTCCCGGTAAACAATGCACAATCGTATGGTTCCATCCTTCTTCTTCACAAATAACACTGGTGCACCCCATGGTGAAACACTCGGTCGGATAAATCCATTGCCGAGTAGTTCCTATATCTATAGCATTAGTTCCTTCATCTTGGGAGGGGCGAGTCGATATGGTGCCTTAGCTACCGATGCAGCACCAGGCAGTAGATCTATTTGGAATTTGACTTGTCCGTTCGGATGGAGTCCCGGTAGATCTTCAGGAAACACTTCTGGATATTCAGAAACCACTAGAATGTCCTTAATCTTCTTCTCCTCTTTAGCCTTCATTACATAGATTATGAAAGATGGGCATCCCTTCTTAAGGCTCTTGGTAGCTTTGAGATGAGATATCATATGACATAGCGTGTCACTTTCTTCGCTATGAACCACTAGCACTTTCCCTTCGCTCAACGGTACTCTAAGCAGGCGTTCATCACACACGATCTCGAGCCTATGCTTAGCCAGCCAATCCATACCAACAACCACATCAAATCCTCCTAACTTAATAGGCATCAGGGTAATCTTTAATATGTTACCTTCTAGATTCATTAAACAGTCCTTGATGACTTTATTAGTTTCTATAATGTTACTGTCGGCCAATTCTACGGTGAACGGATCAGTTAGGATACACGCACTCAAGTCAAACAAAGGCCTAAAAGCACTAGAGACAAAACTAGCACTTCCTCCAGTATCAAAGAGAACGGTAGGAGGATGGTTGTTTATAAGGAACGTACCATTGACCACATCAGATTCCTTGCGAGCATCGGCTGGTTCCATCACAAATGCTCGTCCCTTAGGCTTGTTGGGTCTGGCCTCCTTATCTCTTCCCACTTTAGGACACTTGTTCCTCATATGCCCTGGATCTCTACATTCATAGCATTGTTTACCCGGTGCATACGTACAATCCTTGATTAAATGACCTGGTCGTTTGCATCAGAAGCAGGGCATCGGGTTGCATCCCCTTGATGATGCAGTTTGCACTTGTTACAGAACGGCCTCGTACCCGAGTATAGCTTCCTTGTCCTTCCACCTTGGTCATCGCGCCTCACACCTTCAAAGCTCTTCTTGCTTGACCCGCTACTACTGCCAATTGCTCTCTTCACATCGAACCACTTCCTTTTCTCACCCATCGGCTTCCTCTTCTCTTTAGTCCTGGTTTGATCAGTCCACCCAGCCCTAACCAAATCATCAGTCAAACTGCTGGTGAAGTCAACCGCAGCTTGTAAGGTTAAAGGCCTGGAAGATCGAACCATTCCCCTGACTCTAGGACGTAGTCCCCAAATGAAACATGCTACAACCTTAGATTCTGGGGTCACCAGGTGTGGCACCAATCGAGACAGGGCTAAGAAGCGGTTGATGTATTCAATGTAATTAGGACCCTTCATCTCCAGGCTCAGGAATTCAGACTCCAGTTTCTCCAGTTGATTGATGGGGCAGTATTTGCTGGTTATCAATTCCCTAAACTCGGTCCACCTCATTCGGTTAGCAGCGTTCCTTCCCAGGGGCTGAATAACCGCCTTCCACCATTCCAGAGCCGATCCCTTGAGTGACTGGGATGCGAACCTCACCTTGTGGTCCATTTTACACTCACTGATGTCCAAGACAGCTTCCATTTCATCAATCCGTCGGTACGTCTCTATTGCACCCTCTGTGCCATAGAAGTCTTTTGGCTTGCAAGCCATGAAAGTTGTGTAGGAGCATCCATTCTTCAGTGCTTCAGTTTCCTTGTTATTGCCCTCGTTGTTTTCGAATACGTCATCACCATCGGGGTTGCTCTGGTCTGCGTTGATCTGGGCTATAATGGTGGGAATAGCATTTGCAATCTGTTGTGCAACAAGGTTGGCAATGCTTTCATCATTCCCTTGGTTTGCATTCTCTCCACCAGGGGTCCCTGGTGGAGTAGGGGTTTGGTTTCGTGTTTGTCTTGCCCCTCCGCGACGGCCTCTATTAGTTCCTCTTCTTCCAATGAGGGTTCCTCTCCTAGTCGGCCTTCTGATAGCATAACAGATAAATTTTTGTTTAGCATCTCATAATTGGTTTCGAGTAGCCCATGCATCACTTACCCTAAACTATCGCGTCCTAGAAAGAGGGAGTGTATCATACACACCACTAAATACCTCTAACAAGAAGATGTTTCATTAAAGTAGCTTAAGACAATTCATCCAAAATGGACACAGATCAATATTCCCAACGCATAACATGACACATTGTAAATCAATATAAATAGTTCAGCAAGGTTTTAGCATCAATTAAAATAGTTTCAGCGAGAGATAGAGTTAATAGTATCAGCAAGCATAGTTGTCTCAGAGTTATACTCTTACAAATTGAAGGTACCATCACCCCCATAATAATAATAATAATATCAGATAATAATAGAAATAGTTTCCTTCAACTATCCATAAGACAGATAATCCCACATCCTCTCTAGCCTTCACATCCACTTCTTCTTCAACCACCCTAGCCATCCCGAGTTCTTCTTCCTCTGCTCCTGCTCAAACCGCTGGACCCCGTGCGAAGCCATCATGGCTTGAAACTGAGCAGACTGAGAGGTCCGAGTAGCGTGCTGGAGGGTTAGCTCGTGACGGCGAACGGTCTTCAGAATCTCATCCAGAGCAGCATCGAAGGGACCTACATCGCTCGCTCGATGGCTAGACTGGGAGTACCTGTAGCTAGCTAACACACTAGGGCCATCATACATGTTGCGCCTCGGTGGCATCCAGTGCTTGTCATGTGGGTGGTGGTGGAGTGGGTCAAATGACGGAGGTACAAGTGTCGGAATCCTAACAGGTGGTGGAGGAGGAGGTGGCATCCTAAAGGAGACTGAGGGACCTGACCTTGCACTCTTGCGTGGGCGGGTGATCACACGTGCACCCTTATCCCCTATAAGTAGGATAGGTGAGTGGGTAGAAGCTGCTACATGAGGTGAATGGGAGCGCGTCCGACTCCTGGAGGGGGATGTCGAGGAAGAGTATTCTAAAGGCTCGGTGTCGTCGGATGTGATGGATATTTATCCCGGATGTCCGCATATCCTCATATACTCCTCGTACTCCATTCGCGGTATCGCCTTCTTGAGGCTCCTAGATGGTGCAGTCCCGTCAGTGGGGTATGCTAGTGCCTTACCCTTGTCAGCCATAGTCCTGCTATCCTACAAGAAATATCATGAGTAATTTGGTTTCTCATAGCTCATGATTGTAATAATAATAGTACTTATGGTAGTGATGGTAATAGTATCAGATATACCAATAGTGTCAATAACCAGTGGTATCAATAAGTAGTAGTATCAGATATCAGCAGCTTCCTCAAATAGCAACAAATAGAGTAGATAACACTTAGGAAAAACATTTAGACCACTACAAAAGAAATTTCAGAAATCATATGTTTGAAAAAAAAATAACAAGTCCACTCATTACCTAAAGGTCCATGCTGGAACTTACGCGTCCGATAAATTCATTATTACGTTGATCAAGTGTAATCATCAATTTACCCAACCCGATCATCCCAACACTTTCCCACAAGGCGGTCCTAAGGTATCAGGGTTATAGCCTAGGGTCTACTATGGTATTCCCGACTTCTCTACAACCTTTGGCTCTGATACCAATCTGTCACACCCCGAGCCCAGGTAGAGTGGGACGTCATAGACTAGCAATACATATGGTAGTGGAAACAAACCATCATAAGAGCACAAAAGGAGAGAACATCATATGGCATTAATATTAAAAGGAAACTAATGCTAGAAACAGATCTAGCCCCCAAATGAAATTGTACATCCAATCAAAAGGACAAAATGTATTCATCAACAATACTTATAAATTGTTCAAAATGTTTTCAAAATCAGACAAGCCAATGCCATGGTCATGGTGCTAGGTCAAGGTCTTCAACAGTAGCTAGAGTCCCTTCATGGATTACCTGAAACATGCTCAAAAAGAAATTATGTCAACTAAAAAGTTGGTGAATTCAAGTGCTTAAAGTTTAAAAACAAAAGGATTCATTAGAATCCACATTTGATTTAAAAGTATCTAGATTCGCTGTTGTGGGGGATCACAATCAACCCTGCACTCAGTCCCGACTAGCCTCTTCCAAAGTTATGTTTTACCGGTAAATCCCGAAGGAAGAACTGAGCCTCAAAACAGTGGACCATACCTGCTGGATGGTTCACCTAGTATCTTATAAAAACTTTTCACATGCCAAAAACAACCCCGCAGGATCTCAGTGTGGTACCCTTCCCGTTCATCACGGGAGGCACTGTGTGTGGGGGATTCCCCAAGTAGATCTACACATATAAAACAAGCGGTTCACACAAGAATTAATGATCATGATACAAATATAAGCAGGTTCTAACATTAACCCCAACATTCAAGCATCATACAATATCTCATAAATAGGTTTCAATTCAAGTATAGCATGTTTCATCCCAAAAACAGTAGTAAAAAGGGAACACTAGAACTTACCTTAAAAATTCAAGCAAAAGGGTTCTTCGTGTGGCGGGAGAAGTCTCAAGTCTAGAACCATACCATTAAGATTTAAGTGTTAAACCTCTAATACTAGGGTTATGGAGATGCACTAGGTGTGACATGAGGTTATTGTCTTAATAGCTTTTGATTTGCTAAGTCTTTATATAAAAAGTTTCCTTTTATAGAAAGTTATGGTTTCTTAAGAAAGAATACATGATTTACCGTGTTAAATCACCTATATAAGTTAGTCTGAGTCTTTCACGTGATTCTTAGTCCATGGGGGTCGGTTTATTGAAATTTAACAAAATTTACAGTTTAGTCCTCCAAGTTTCCAAAATTTACACTTTCTACCCCAAAGTTTGATTTCTTGAATTTAATGACTTTTATGGCCAAATTTTAGTTTCTTAAAGTTAGGTAACTGATTTTTAAGTAAGTTTATACCAAAATTTTAAAATTTAGTTCGGGGTTATATATTTTTATGTCTTCCGTTACTGGTTACGGTAAAACCGAAGGTTTTTAACGGTTAAGTGTTGATTTCCATATTTTTAGTCTTAGATCCATTAAATATTATTTTAATGACTTTATGTTTTTAATCAGTTAAAGATGTATATCTAGTTTCTTTTAGGTGAAAGTCTACATTTTATGTTTAACCCGTTAAAACGCGTTTTTACCCGAAAATGACTGTTCAAAAACTTGTTTGACCAATTTTTCACCATCATTAAGTCTTATAGCTCCTAACTTACTGAAATAACATGGTTTCCCTATATTTTTGGTTTATTCTCTTATTTCCAAGATTTTCTTCCACACGTTAGCCGGTTAAGACCCGTTTTTGACCAAAAATTCCATTTAACCCATTCTTTGACCATTTATTCAACAAATCAGGTGCAAACACTTTGTTAACCCTTTTAGAACCTTGAATACTTTTTAAGATGGTTAAAATCCATGTTTTCTTATTTTTAAGTCATTTTACCACTTTTCAAGTCCCCAAATATGTCCAAATTGCTTACAAGTCTTAGACTTTAACATTTTCAGCCATTAACATCTCATCATACACCCAAAATCATACAAAACCTACTGAAATATCATGTCTAACTCACAGATTCAACAAACAACCTATGAACAAGATGGAAACTTAGAGAATACACCATTTTCATCCATTACACAAGTGTAAAACATTATAACTTGTGTTTATATATTTCCCAAACCTTTTGTAACTTTGAAATCAGGTTATTAGAAGGTTAGAAAACCCATTTTGAGCAGGTTGCATGTTTAGCTTAGAAAGATTACAAGTTGTGCAAGTTGGATGGTGTAAATACACCCAAAAAGAGGGTTTTCTAGGTGTAAATCGGGTTACACCTATAGAATGACTTATATAGCAAGTGTGATGCCTTCAAGAACGTGAAAAGCTCTTTATGAACAAGGTTGTAGCAGCAAGTTTCTGTTAGATACAAGAATAGTAAGATCTTTAAGTGAAAAATGAAGAAAACACATGAAATGACCAAACCGGGTGACATGAAGCTTACACTAGGTGTAGCCCGTTGTTTGGAGTGTGTACCTAGACAAGGATAGACTGGAAACCTTTGAACAAGGCTTTAGAATCTCGAAAAAGTCTGGAGAACCACGAGCTTGCAAGACCCGAGCAACACAAGCTCACAAACCTTCACTTCCTTGCGGTTTTGGGCTTGGCCGATGCTAGAGTTGTAGTTGTTCTTCGAATATGGCTGGGAATAGAGAGAAAACCGTGAGTGTGTGTGTGTGTTTTCTGGAAAATCCGAGAATGAGAGTGAGAGATGAGAGGAGTGTGAAGTGAGGTTGAATGGGGATGCATGTAATGGTAGTGGTGGATGTCGTGGTGGTGTAGAAGAGAGGGGAGTGGGTGAATGGGAGGCGGCCGATCTTGGCCTTTAGTGGAGCATTTTTAGATTAAATTTTAATGGTAATATTATTATGTAGTATTATTTTTTATTGTAGTGTAGTATTTTAGATGGTATTATTTAGTTAGTTGTTAAGTATTTTGCATGGGTATGCATGCATTAATCCGAAAATTTGAGTTCATGCACACATCTTAATTGTTTCAACTATGATTTATTTATAGCATGGGTGACTAATTTAACTTTCCTGGTACACCAAGATTTCCCTAGCTAATGCTTGATCTAGATAAATCATCTCAAAAAGGCACATAAAATAACAAAAATGGTGAACACTAACAACAATAATAATAATGCTAATAGTAATATAGGTAATGATATTAACATTAATATTAATTGAATTGGGTAATGATGTAGGTTGATAAGGTTAGAATTATGAACTAGAGGTCGGTTGTCACATTCTCCCCACCATTTAGGAAATTTCCTCCCGAAATTTTAGCTTTAATTAGACTCGGAACGGGTGGGTTTGAAGAGGTGCGGATAACTCTTTCTCATTTCATCTTCTCGCTCCCAAGTGAATTCAGGTCCTCGCCTAGAATTCCATCTTATCTTGACTTTGGGTATGTGACTTTGTCTGAGTTTCATGACCAACCGGTCAGTGATCTCTATGGGTTCTTCCACGAAGTTCAATTTATTGGTTGTCCTAACTTCCTTCAATGGTATCTCCAAGGTCTTGTCCGCCAGGCACTTTTTCGGGTTCGACACATGGAAGGTGTCATGTATGTAGCTTAATTACTGAGGTAGCTTTAATTTATATGCCACTAGACAAATTCTTGCTAGTATCTCAAATGGTCCAATGTATCTTGGGCTTAGCTTTCCTCTCTTTCCAAATCTTACGGTACCTTTCCATGGTGCCACTTTCAGCATTACCCTATCACCCACTTGAAACTCTAAAGGTTTTCGTCTTCTATTAGCGTATTTCTTTTGACGATCCCTAGCTGCTCTCAAACGCTCCTTAATTTTAAATATCTTGTCGTTGGTTTCCAACACGATGTTGGGTCCCATTACTTGGTTGTCACCAATCTCATTCTAGTTCAATGGTGATCGACATTTCCTACCATATAGGGCCTCATACGAAGTTGCCTTTATACTTGCGTAGTAACTATTGTTATAGGAGAACTCTACCACAGGAAGATGATTGTCCTAGTTCCCACCAAAGTCAATCACGCAAGCTCTTAGCATATCTTTAGGGGTTTGAATAGTCCTTTCACTCTGTCCATCAGTTTGTGGGTGGTATGTAGTGCTTAGATCTAAACGGGTTCCAAGGTCTTGCTAGAGTGATCTCCAGAAGCGTGAGGTGAAACGGCTATCACGGTCGGAGATGATTGACAAAGGCACGCCATGTCTGGTCACTATTTCATCATAATACAATTGAGACAGTTTCGTCAGGTCATAGTCTTCTCTAATCAGCAAGAAGTGAGCTGATTTAGTTAGCCGATCCACTATAACCCAAATGGCGTCATGACCTCTAAATGTTTTGGGTAGCTTTGTGACGATATCCATTGTAACATTATCCCACTTCCATTCTAGAATGTCAGGCTGCTGCAACGTCCCTGACGGTTTTTAGTTTTCAGCCTTCACCATGGCGCATGTCAGACACTTGCTAACATAAACGGCGATGGATTTCTTGATCCCAGGCCACCAGAAAAGGGCCTTTAGATCATGGTACATCTTGTCACTTCCGGGGTGAACCGAGTGCCTAGTTTTGTGGGCTTCGTCGAGGATTACCTCTCTAATTCCCCCGTGCTTTGGTACCCATGTTCTCCCTTCATGTTTATATACACCATCGCTGCTCAGCTCTAATCGCTTCTCCATTCCTGTCAACATTTCCCCCGCTAGCTTATCTTCCTTTAGCGCTTCGTCTTGTGCTTTCTTTAGTCTCGCGATGAGGTTGGTGTATACACTCATCCTTAAGGCACGGACGCGTAGAGGTTTTTCTCTTTTTTCCGGCTCAAGGCATCCGCCACTACATTGGCCTTGCCAGTATGGTAGTGAATTTCGCATTCGTAATCATTCAGTAACTCGACCCATCTTCTTTGGCGCATGTTTAACATCTTCTGATCCAGAATATGCTACAAACTCCTATGGTCAGTGTAAATAATGCACTTCGTGCCATAGAGATAATGCCTCCACATTTTGAGTGCAAACACTACGACACCAAATTCTAGATCATGCGTTGTGTAGTTCTTCTCATGATTGTTAAGTAGACGCGATGCATAAGCAATTACCTTGTTGCGCGACATTAGCACGCATCATAGTCCTTGACGCGAGGCGTCACAATAGACCATGAAATCCTCAATTCCTTCTGGGAGAGCGAGGATAGGTGCACTACACAGTTTCTCCTTGAGCGTTTCGAACGCTTCATTCTGCTCTCGATCCCACAAAGGTTGTATTCTTCCTTGTCAGAGTAGTCAACGGTTGCACAATGCGCGAGAAGTCCTTGATAAACCTTCTCTAATATCCGGCCAATCCAAGGAATTGCTTTATCTCGGTAGGAGTCTCAGGAATTTTCCAGTTCTTAATCGCCTCAATCTTAGAAGGGTCAACTTGAATCCCATTCTCATTTACCACATGCCCTAAAAATTGGATCTCTCGCATCCAAAAATCACATTTGGAGAACTTGGCATATAATTGTTCATCCTTGAGAAACTCGAGAATCATTCTAAGGTGTTTCTCATGCTCTTCCTTACTACGGGAGTAGATCAGGATGTCATCGATAAACACGATCATAAACTTGTCAAGATACGGGCGACATACACGGTTCATGAGATCCATAAACGTCGTTGTAGCAGCATGTTTCTGTTAGATACAAGAATAGTAAGATCTTTGAGTGGAAAATGAAGAAAACACATGAAATGACCAAACTGGGTGACATGAAGCTTACACTAGGTGTAGCCCGCAGTTTGGAGTGTGTAGCGAGACAAGGATGGCCTGGAAACCTTTGAACAAGGCTGGAGAATCTCGAACAAGGCTGGAGAACCACGAGCTTGCAAGACCCGAGCACCATAAGCTCACAAACCTTCACTTCCTTGTGGTTTTGGGCTTGGCCGATGCTAGAGTTGTAGTTGCTCTTCTTATATGGCTGGGATTAGAGAGAAAACCGTGAGTGTGTGTGTGTATTTTCTGGAGAATCCGAGAATGAGAGGGAGGGATGAGAGGAGTGTAAAGTGAGGTTGGATGGGGATGCATGTAATGGTAGTGGTGGATGTGATGGTGGTGTAGAAGAGAGGGGAGCGGGTGAATGGGGGCGGTCGATCTTGGCCTTTAGTGGAGCACTTTTAGATTAAAGTTTAATGGTAATATTATTATGTAGTATTATTTTGTAGTGTAGTGTTTTAGATGGTATTATTTAGTTAGTTGTTAAGTATTTTGCATGGGTATGCATGCATTAATCCAAAAATTTGATTTCATGCACACATCTTAATTGTTTCAACTATGTTTTAATTATAGCATGGGTGACTTATTAAGTTTCTCGGACACTAAGATTTCCCTAGCTAATGCTTGATCTAGATAAATCATCTCAAAAGGCACATAAAAAACAAAAATGGTGAACACTAACAACAATAATAATAATGCTAATAGTAATATTGGTAATGATATTGACATTAATATTAATTGAATTGGGTAATGATGCAAGTTGATAAGGTTAGAATTATGACCTAGAGGTCGGTTCTCACACCTTCACGCTGAGTCTCAACACTCAAGTGAACAACCTTCAGGGGACGATTTCCATCCCCAGCCTTTAGACTTAAATCAACCCATTCCTAACCTTGAATTCTATGCTGATGAATATTTAGGCTTCAGTGAGTACCATGAGTCTCTCTACTCTTCCCCTAATCAAAGAGAGATGAGTGCTCCAGAGTCTCCTATGTCCTGCCCACATCAGTCACCCTTTTACTGAGGTGGATGAATCTGAACTTGTTCAGGAAATCCATATGGAAGAGGCTCTCACTTCTACAAGTGACTACATAATTAAGACCTCAACCATGCAACTCAGCCCATTGACACTTCAACTGAGGCTGTCAGTGAGCAGAGGAAATCCAGCAGCCAAGAACCTGAAGCTGGTGGTGAGAGTAAGGACTTTGGTCCAATTCTCTCATCCCCCAATGATTCTTCTGATGAAGATGAAGGGAACTTGAGACTAAAGGTGCAAAAACTGTCAAAAACATGCACCTATTTAGTCTCAAAGGTTAATCACCTTGAATCTCAGGTGACTACCTTGCATAACAAGGTCAATGATCAGCAACTTGAGATATCTTATCTCAGGGAAAAACTAGTTGGGAGACCTTTAAGAAAACTCAACCAGGAACACAAGAACCTGTGAATGTGATTGACCTAACTCCTAGCTCACCTATGCAAGAGGGTGATGCTACCAAAAAAGAAGAGAAAGTCATTACAATCATAGAACCTGGGAGTTCTTCAGGGAGTATGGACATTGAGGACTCACCATCCTCACTTGGAATTGTGCATACTCAGCAACTTCCTCAAGTTCACATTGATGTGGACTCTATAGACTCTTTCATTGAGAGTCTCTTTGAAAAAGGCATTCCAAGGGCTATATCATCCCCACCCCAAGGAACTTCAAACTAGATTATTGGGTGGAGGTATGATGATGATACAAGAGCCCTCATTCGTAAGAGAGTTCAAGGGCAGCAAGAGGTATTCAACTTTCAGACCTTGAACTACTATGAAGGTCTTGACCTGATCAACATGCCACTTGTCAACCCAAGTCAATCTAGGCAAGCTGGCAGATAGGCACAAAGGGTTCAAGATAGAATCACTGAAGAGTTCAGCCTAAGAAGAAGACAAAGGCAATTGGGTAATGTCATTGGTCAACTGGATGTTGAGGCAGACCCTAAGATTAGCTTCAAAGGGAAAACCTTGACTGAAAGCCTAGTGATAGAGCATGAGAGCCCTGTCACGCCTACAACTACTTCAGTAATTCATTCCCTCAGTAAAACACCTGCTGGTGAAGGTGTATCACAACCTCTCTCTGCCAGAGCTTGGAAGCTACACCAAGCAGTAAAGGTCAAAGCTCTCTCCACCCTATGTCATAAAGGTCTGTTGGTGACAAAGGGAAAAAATTTTAACTTTTAAGGAGATTGAGGAGGTAAAGAGAGAGAGGAAGAGGAAGCTAAGGGGAGAAAGTTCCTCTGGGTCTTCAGGCTTCATGCAAGCTGCAATCAGGGCTGCCCAAAGACCAAACACTCAAGGTGATGAGTTGAGGGCAGTCATGATTACTTACCTGCAGACCATGAACTATGACATTAATGAGATTATATCTCTCCCCTTAGAGGAACTTAATGAACTGGCTGACATGGAAGTGTCAAGAGAGATGAAGGAAGCAGAGGATGCAAGGCTACTTCTCCAAATCAAAGAGGAGAAGAGACAGAAATGATTATATGTTCCCATTCTCTCCCTAGTTCAAGAATGCCATGTGCAAGAGAATGTGGTAGCTACACAAGAACCTCAGGTAGACAGAACAGATAGGCAAAATATGATCAACTACCTGAGTGCCAAAGGTCTCTACCAGGCATCTACACTTCTTCCCTTGTCCTTTGAGTACATTGAGTTTGAGTCTCTCAAATAGCTTGAACTTCAAGTACTCAAAGAACAAAAGGAAACAAAGAGACAGATGAGGGAAGAGGCTACAAAGTCAAGAGCCATCATCAAAAAGAGTATAAAGAAGTCTGCTGACAGACAAAGGATGATGAGCTTCTTGAAGCTGTATGGATTCTCCGGAAGGAGACTTGGCCCTATGTCTCTATCCACAATGGATGAGCACATCAGGGTAATCAAGCAGAAGATCAAAAGTAGAAAGCTAATTGACTTACACTCCCCTCCAAGTCAAGCTCCTCCTGAAGTGGAGTTAAGGTTGAGCAACCTGAGACAACACAACCTGGACCTCCTGTTGAGTCTCAGCAAGCTTCATCTTCTGAGACAACACAACCTGGCAAGACCTATTCAACCTACCTCTGCATGATCTCTTTGAGATGAGAAGATACTATGAAAGTCTGAGTGATCCTGACCATCTAATGAAGAAGGGCATGGTCATCATCATAATGAGGACTGTCAAAACCTGAAGATCTCCAAATGTTTTGGTAGAAATGTAGCCAAAACATCCAAATTCTCTCTGCATGCATGCACTGAAGAACAGAAGTAGAAATGCTTCCGAAGTTTTACACCTTGCACTAGAAATATTCTAAGTGTAAAATCTTCCGAAGCCAAGACCAACATCTTCTGAAGCCAAAAATGAAGTCTTTCGAAGCTTTAAAGACAAAGTCTTCTGAAGCCAAAGAGTGAAGACAGATTTCTTCCGAAGACTTTTAGATACATGCTTTTATCTGAAGTACTTTACCATAAAGCTGGACCACCTTTCCGCTCCAACTATGTTTAGTCACCAACTTACATGAGTTGGTGAAAAGATCCATGCTTTTGGTAACTGTACATTGAGGTCTTGAGTCTGAGCTTTCTACTTTATATACTTTTATCCTTTTTGTAATATATTAGGATGTGAGCTATGGCATGTCATAGTCACTAGTCAAAAGGCAATCTGCCTTTTGACTCTACATTTGATTTTGTTGTTGTCTAGTCTTATATATCCTTTTGGCTTTCAAAGTATGGCCGGCTATAGGATGTAGTATAAAGTATGTCAATTACTTGTAACTTTAGAACTATGCTTTGTAACATTTGTAAAAGAACTTGAGAAGCAATATACAGCATTCTTGAAAACCAAATACTTGTGTTGTTAGCTATCTTGTTCTGTCTCATGTTACTTGCGTTCTTAGCATCTTTCACTTAAGTTACAAGTTCTCTATTTGATCTGTTAAGTGTTCTAAAGAACTCTCCTCTTTGTGTTGTTGTGTTGTAAGTGCATACCCTTCACCGGTCCTGCAAGCATTGTTTTGTCGGAAGACTTATGTTGTTTTCCTTTGAGACAAGCAGAACAGTGGTTAATGAAATGAAATTATTTTTGGGGTAAACCAATGACATGGTATCCTTTGACCAATCTATTCATGTTTTTGAAATTGGTATGTCCCAAATGTCTATGCCAAAGTTGTGACTCATCAAATGATGCTTTTGACAAAAGACATGTTTCTTCTTTCGGTAGTGCAGAATTAAGGTTTAAGACATAAGTATTATTCTTCCTTGGGGTCTTCAAGACAACCCATTCTTCAGGAATTTGAAATCCTAGTTTCAGAATGTAGCAATGAGTGTCTGTGAAGTGAGTGGAATATTTCTTGTCACATATTTAAGACACGCTGAGATGATTGAAGTTCAGTTGCTCGTAATAGTTCACTTTATCAAAGCTCAACATCCCATTTGTCACAGATCTTTCACCCATAATTCTATCACCTTGTGAATCTCCACCAAATGTCACAGTAGTTCCTTGGAGAGGCTTGAAGTCATAAAGGAGGGAACTGTCTCCTGTCATATGTCGAGAGCATCCACTGTCCACATAACAAAAGTTGTTGGACCTTTATGAACGACCCTACAAGCACAAAAGAATTAATTAGAATATGGAACCCAAGCCATGATGGTCGTGGGTTTTCTATTTATATCCATGATGATAACTTCTTGATACTTTCCTCTAGGTTTTGGTTTAGAGGATGAAGCTTTGATGGATTTTCGTTGGTGCCATTTTGATTTCATATGGTCAATTTCAACTGAAGAGTCAGAAGAGTAGTCAAATCTTTGGTCCCTATTTCTGTAGAGAAATTGGACATGTTTTTATATGTTCAGAAAAATCATTTTTGATTTATCTCTTGGATGAAAATCATGTGATTGTTTCATATTTTGGTTTATATTTCTTTTAACACTCATTAACTTCCGTTGATCATAGAAGTCATTATCAAGAGTTGAAACTCTGGATTGTTTATTGTATGATGGACTTCTAATTTTGGGCTTCACCGTTGAAATTGGTGAGATGTGTTTGTTTTGTGGAATTCTCAAGCTTTTCTGTTTGAAGAAATTCTCAGATGTATTGTGATTTGTCATAACACATAATGAACAATATCTGTTGAAATAACAGTTTTTGGTTGAGTGATTCTTCATGTCACAGATTGGGTAGTATTGATTGAAATAACACTATTCTATTTCATAATTTTAGATATCACAAATGGCACAATACATTTATTTGTCTCTTGAAGCTGATATTGATGTTGAGGCCTCAATTGATTTGCAAAATTTTAAATTTGCCCTTTTTGTTTCATTGAGGAAGCAACATCAGCCCTTTTTGTTTCAATAGATTGTTTCACAATTCTACTATGTTTAGTCTCTTCAAGCTAATTCTATTTCCTTTTGCTCTTACGTTTTTCAAATTGAATGACATGCTCTTGGTTAAAAAAGTCAAAACCAACTCCTTGCTTTTGATTTGATGATGGTGGGGATTTGGCTTTAACTTTTGACTATTGAATCAAGGGAGCTTTCCCTTTGTTTTTTTGTGAAATCTTTTCTAATTTGATTGAATTCTTTGGATATTTGATCTTGTTATCAGATCCGCTTTCAGTAGAGGATTTCATAGAAACTTCAGCCTTTTTTTCCACCTTGAGAACTTCGAAAATGAACTTCACAAATGGCATAATGGCCTTGACTGGGCTCCTTGGTTTCTTGACATCTACAGATTTGTCTGAGCACTCTTTGATTTTGATAGGATAACTTAATTTGATTTTATCCTCATTTGTTTCGATGTAAACATATGGTTTATTTCAAGGATGAGTAATCTGTGAAACTATTGATTTAGTTTCAATAATCTTAGGTTCATTTGACTCAGAAAGAGTGAGTGACTCATGCATAACTGTGTAATTGTCATTATATGGAGGAGGACATGAACTGTATCCAATCCCAGTCATGACCTTCAGCTCTTTTTTGCGTATCGAGCAACTCTTGCAGCTTTGTAAAAGATAATTGAAACTTTGTAAGTTTCACTTCAGTGGCTGATTGCTCAGCTTTGGTTTTAGTTAACAATTCAGTTTACTTCTCATTTTCAACTACAAGGGTATGCTTTTCTCCATGGAGTTTTTCAATGTCTGAAAGTAATGATTTGATTTTAATTTTAAAGCTTTTCATTTCATGTTTTAACATTTCAGACATTACTTATTCCTTAATGATTTTAGCAGCCAGTTTGTGATTATGCTCTTGGTATCCCTGCAGTTCATTAATGCATTTTTCACAGCAAAGATTTGATTTTACCTCAAATGGCATTGGAGTAGGGCCATCATTTATGTGAGCCATAAGAGCATGATTTTGAAACTGAGGCTTGACTTCCTCTGCATACAGGCTCCAATCACACACTCCATCTTGTCTGATGACAAGTGCATTAGAAGTTGTTTGACTGCTTCCTTAAGATTGGTGAGTCAGTTGAGGCTGACTTTGGTGAGATTGATGATGTTGATTTTGATGATGATATTGTTGATGATTGCTTGAATGGAAGCTTGAACTGGGTTGTGATGATGGTTCATGAGAGTTTCTTTGAAAGTAGTTGTTACTTCTTCTGGGAGCATTACATTCCCTTAAGAAGTGACCAGTCATACCACAGTTGAAACACTTAACATTGGATTTGTCATATCCAAGTTTAGTATTTTCATTCAAACTGAGCTTCTTCCCCTTTCTGGAGAACTTTTTGAGCCCTCATAGCAATCATGGCCATTTGCCATTGCAGATCCATTGCTTCCACATCATCTGGATCCATTTCTTCCAAATCTTCTTTGATCAGATGAGCAGAAGTAAGTCTTCATCCCCAGTAAGCTTCAAAACTGGCAACAAAAGCATTGTAAGTTTCCTTCTGTTCTTCAGATTTTTGGTCAGAAGGCATGGTTGAAGTTGATGTTGTTGCTGAAGTAGATGATGATGATGTCTTGATTTGTGGAGGAGTAGCAATGAACCCAGTTGTTCTTGCTTGATCTCTTGTGGAGAGAAAGTCATCTTCCTCAATAACAAATGCATTTTTCACAGAATGAGCTTTTGATGGAAATTTGTAAGCCTCAATGAATTGTGGTCCACTGAGGTTCCTGCTCCTTTCATCAAGCTCAAGAGCTTTAATTTTCACAATCATAATATCCAAACTGGTGCTATCCAGATCAAGTGTGTTCTTCAGCATAGTTATATTCTGCTTCCAACTTTCAAGCAGACTATGCAGCATCTTTTTGTTCATCTCATTCTCCTTGTAAGTAACCCCCATAATCTCTAGATTATTCACCAACTACACAAACCGATGTAGTTGTTTGGAAATTGATTCACCCTTGGTGTGTTGGAAGGTTTCATATTGATTCACCAACTTATCTTTGTTGATCTCAGCAACTTCACACATTATCTGCAGTGCATCCCATACTGCTTTTGTTGTTCCATATTTTTCCAGCCTTTTCAGAACATCTATTTTCAAGGCTTGTGTAAGGATGGAGTATGCTTTGAGATCAATCTTGATTTTCTTATATTCATCATCATCAAGATTTAAGCTTGGATCCTCAATGGGAATTCTGACTGTCTTGTATTGCATAGCTTGATCAACAGTGAGTGACACAGGAATGTATGGTCCTTTGCATATTGAAATCCAATAATCAAGATCCACACCTGTAATATAATTCATAAACCGTATATTCCATTTCTTAAACTCATATTTGTGTTTAAGTATTGGTGGTTTAGAAGCATGACAAAGTTCAGAATAATTAAAGGAATCCATTTTAATAAGCTTGTTTTATGAGGTTTGAATATGGATTAGTAAGTTTATGTGATGAAGAGTTCATAGTTTAGATGGTTTTTGTTGATTTTAGGTCAATAATATTTGATGTTTCAGATGTTTTTTTATCATGAATATGTATTAGAAGTTGAACAACTTGCTAATAGTAACTCAATCACCAGATCAATTGAATTTCGTTCAAATCTAAGATGATTTGAAGCGAATCCGAGAGCCAAAGCTCAAATAGAGATCGAATATGATTATTTGAGTCAGTGATTATTCAATGGAAATACATAATCAAGGATTATTAAATGTTGCAAAATACTCATAAATGCTTTTGTATTAATGATGGTAAACAGGTTACCATGAATGCTAGGGTTTTAGCAAATACAATAACTTGACACCTCTGAAACATATGACAATCGAATGTTTTAATGTTCTAGTTGTCCAAAAAGTAGGGTATTCTATTCTATTTATTGGCTAACATAAGGCCTGTACAAAATGATTAAACTACCCTGAAACTATAAATCAGAATTCTTGTCTAAGTACAAAAACCTAATCAGCATTTGTATCTGTTCATCCATATTGACTAATGTGGATGTCTTGTACTTCATCGGTATTTCTTCTTTGTCTTCAACATTAAGTTTTGTTCATCAGCATTGACAAATGCGGATGAACAAACACTTAGCGCATTTGTCTTTTGTGCATCCGCATTAGTTAATGTGGATGAACAAACACTTGTCAGCATTTGTTTAGACTATCTGCATTTGTATATGCGGATGAACAAACGCTTGTCAGCATTTGTTCTTGGTCATCCGCATATACATATATGGATAGCCAACACTTGTCTTCTTCAGCTGATTCTTCACCCGCATATCTTCTTGAACTTATGGGATTTCACCAGTAGAACTACCATCAACCACCTTTTGAATTGACATGTATGATCCTTTTAGGGTCCAACAAGAACAATGCAATCATGCTTAGTAAAGAGCATGTTATGTCTCTGGTCACAAAATTGAGACACACTCAAAAGGTTATACTTAAGATCCTTGACAAAGTTTACCTTTTCAATGCTGAGCTTACCATTTGTGACCCTGCCCCTTCCAGTAATATAACATCCTTATTCACCTCCAAAAGCAACTAGCCCTCCATCAAGTTTTTCAAAGTTTTGAAGCAAAGAGCCATTTTCCAGTCATGTGCCTTAGACAACCAATATCAATGATCCATGCATTTCTTTTGGTCTTCAGTTATTCCTGTATATGATAAGAGATAATTAGTTACATTTGGAAAACCAATCCTTGCTAGTCTTGGGCTTATCAAGATGAACTGGAGATAGTTCAACAGCCATTGATCTTGTATGCAAGCTTTGGGGATCCTTGGCTGTTGTTGATGAAGAAACTTCAGTCACATGGCCTTCCTTCATCTTCCACACCGTATTTGGAAGATTAGACTTGGCTTTCAAAACTTCAAAAGTTTATATGACTTTAGAAGTTTTGAAGACTGAACCTTCGGAATCTTTTGCATCCACTACAGCAGACTTCAGTGCGTCAAAAGCATTCCTTTTTTTCAAGACCAAACTTGCTTCCAAAGATAGTTTTCCACCTATCCTCTTCTTGGTCACCTTGATGCTTCCAAAGGAAATGATTTTCCTTACGAAGCTATGTAAGGTTTATAGAAAAGCTGATGCACCCAAAACAACCAAAGTGCTTGCTGCATGCATGCACTTGGTACATAGTAGAAGTTGCTTCGGAAGTTTTACACTCTGCACAAGAAATATTCTGAGTGTAAAATCCTTCAAAGCCAAAGACCAAATCTTCCGACACCAAAGATGAAGTCTTCCGAAGCTTCAAAGACAAAGTCTTCCGAAGCCATTGAAGTGAAGACTGATTTCTTCCTAAGACAAAGAAGAATATGCTTTTCTTGGATGTACTTTTGCATAAAGCTGACCCACTTTTCACTGCAACTCCAAAGACTCACCAACTTATACAAGTTGGTGAAAAGGTTCATGATATTGCAACTGTACATTAAGGTCTTGAGTCTGTAACTTTCTATTTTATGTTCTTTTTTTCTTTGTGTAATATATGTGAGATATGGCATGTCATAATCACCAGTCAAAAGGCAATCTACCTTTTAACATTACATTGATCTTGTTGTCTAGATCAGTGTTTCTAGCTGGCCTTGAAAGTATGGCTGGCTATAGGATTGTAGTATAAAGTATCTCAGGTCCTTGTATTTCTATGTATGCTTTCTAACACTTGTAAAATAACTTGAGAGCAATATACTTTATCCTTCAAAACCATATTCATATGTTCATGTTCTTAGTTCTGTCTCCCTGTTTGCTTGTGTTTTTAGTATCATAATATTGTCTGGGTTCCCTGTTGATCTGTTAAGTGTTCTAACACTCTCCTTATTATGAGACTGGTTGTATTGACCTCCCTTAAACAGTCCTGCAATTGGTATTAGAGCATTCTAGGCTCTTGATTGTAAGATCTCACCATCTTAGATCTCTCAGTTTCACAAAACACTTAACATCTCAAATGGCAGCTCTCACAAAGGCTGATATGGAAACTGAAACCATGACAAAGTCTCCACTGATCACTCCTGAAGATTTTGATACTTGCTGCCAAAGAATGGAATGCTTCATCAAGTCTTAAGACTCTAGGATGTGGGAATCTGTTGTCTCTAGACCTCACATACCAAGCACCACTTCAGCTGCTGCTGAAAGTGGTATGATTCCAAAGGAGGTGGCTAACTATTCTGAAGAAGATAGAAAGAGAATAGATATAGATCAGAAAGCCATGATTGTCGTCCAAACTGCTCTTCCAAACTCAATCTACAAGGGCTTCAAGAAGTGCAAAACTGCTAAGCAACTATGGGATGCACTGAAGCTCATGTATGAGGGTTCCACTAAAACAAAGGAGAACAAGAAGGACATTTTGAAGCAGCAGTTTGAGAATTTCACCTTCAAAGAAGGTGAAACCATGACTCAACAATACTTCAGGAATGTTGAGATTGTGGACACTCTAATGGATGTTAGAGGAACTCTTGAAAATAGAGACACTGTAAGGAAGTTCATGTCATCTCTTCCTAGACAATAGAAACTGTGAATCCAAGGATCGCAATCAGGAATTATCAGTGTTGGTTGAAATCAAGTCAACGTTTGCGGAATCAACGTTGGCTTGGTTGAATTGTTTGTAATAAATTTCAATATCAATGAAGATTCAAGAACACACTAAAAGAAACACAATTAATGAATGATATGTATTTCATTAAAACATGTTAATGATTACAAGTAATGAACGAATGATATTAAATTTTGTGATGAATGATGTGACGGCTGCTAGGTTTTGGTTGTGTGATTTGATGTGATGCTTTCTATTGTGGAATTGTCGTATTGCTATTGTTGTTGCCGTTTTCGATTCAAAACCTAGGATCCATTTATATAGACAATGATGTTTCTGTTAAGGAAACACCGGATCTCTTGGGATTTGAATTGTTTCTGTTAAGGAATCATCGGATTTCTTGGGATTCGCATAACTACCTTGTTAACTTGTTTGACTTGTAACACTTGTATTATACAAGTGTTTGGACTCCGCAGGAATATTGCTTCCGTAGATGTTTGTTCTTCCATAGGAGTCTTGTTCTTCCGAAGGTACATTGTTCTTCCGAAGGTACATTGTTCTTCCGAAGCAATCTTGTTCTTCCATCCTCAGAGCTGGTTGTTCATCCGAAGAGGATCTTTGGATGCATTTTACTTGTAAGAAACATATCTACGGAAGAACAAAATGTTCATCCATAGATGTTTCTTAACCTTAGTCAATTTCAGAAATTGACCAAGTATAATGTTTGTACCTGCAAGCATACATGAATCAACACACATATATATGTGTTAACCTATATATAATGCATACACAATAGTGAATTACAACCATTCATTACAGATATTAATTCAAGTACTAAGCCTATACAAAATGGACTAGATCTAATGATCCTAGACCTAACAATACTCCCCTTTACGCTTAGATACTTGTAATCAGCTCTTCAAAACTGAGAGTTCTTTCAATATTGCCACCATCCTTTTGTTGAAGTATGATACTGAATCCTTTTGATCATCGTACTTGTACTTGATCTCCATTCTGCATATCCTTTGTAGAGTCTCAAAGCTTAGGCCCAAAATCTCTTCTTCAGTGGTAAGTGTTTCCACTGCACTTTCATTGTGCACTATCTCGAGCTCATCTTCCTCTAAGATTCTCAGTTCTGATACTTCTTCAATGTTAGCTCCTTTTAGCAGCCCAGCATCATGTTTTCTTCTTTTTTATGCTTTAGCATGTAGTTTATCCACCACTTGAATCATGTGCACATATAAGCATAGATCATTCTGTGCTCTTTCATCAGACAGCTTTGGAAAGAATTTATCATGCAGGTATGATGTGTAGCTAGGGTGTAGCAGTTTGATTTCTACTGGGTCAAAAGTTCTTATCTTTTCACCTTTCTTCCCCTCAGCATTCCTTAGTAGCACCATTTCTTTTGTCTTCTCCACATATCCCAACTCAGTTATGGGAATAGTGTATTGATTTCTTGCTATGACTTTGATGGCTGCTGTTTTTCTGTTAGAGTATCCAACCCTCCTTAAGAGTTCATCATCAACCATAGTAGAGGAGTTAGTGTTTGATATTCTTCATTTTTGAAGTCTTTTCTTATGTTCAGCATCTTCCCTCTTAGCCTCCTTCAGAACATCATCTATAAATCTTGTTTTCATCCTACCTACTGAAACAGAAAAGTCTCTTCCCCTTGGATGGATTGGATAGTTTGAGATGATTAGGCTTTACAGGTCTTTTATGTCTCTCTCAAGGAGTCTCAGTAAAGCTTCTACATCATGGAAGTATTCAATTCTTCCAGATGTCCTCTTGATGATTGCACAATCTGCAGAACTGGGAGTTGTGATATGGTCATACAGCTCTATCAGGGTAGATTTTTGTTCAGTGATTTCCCTAACTATTGTTCCCAAAGGCCATACTTTTCCAGGGATAATTGCCCTAGGCCCTCTGATCAATTTTTCTTTTCCTTTATGCTGATATTTAGATTCCACAGTTATAGGATCAGTAGGAAGTTTGCTTTGTTGCTCATAGGATGGGTGTGGAGCTTCAGTTCTGAATCTCACTCCTGTGTCAAGTTCAACAGCCATTACATGCTCCATCATCCTTCTAAGCTCACCAACTTTTCTTCCCTTAAGCTCATATGCCTTGTAGTTGTGACCTTGTAGCCAACAGATCATATTGTACTTGCTAAGCTTTGCTGTGTCACATTGGCCTAGATCTTTCTTGATTTTCTGTATGGCTTGAAATGTTGTGAATGCTTCATAGTCACAATTAGGGATCATGAAGCTAGCTAGCTCAAACTCTTTCAGTAGATCCTTCATCTCAGACAGATTCATCCTTTCAACCATGTCATATAGAAACCCATGGTTGATAAGGGTCATGAATATTATTGACTTAGGCCTTTCTTCCAATATGTCTTTTGTTGTATGTAGAACACCAGCCTTTGATTCTTCTTGATCTTTGTTAGTTTCATCTTCAATCAGCTCTTTCCATTCAGCATCACTCTCAGCTTCATCTTCATCATGAGTTACTTGCTTTAATGTTGACACATCCACTGAAGGAGTGTGTTCTGAAGATGTATGCCTTGACCTTTTGGGTGTCTCTTCAATATTTATTGTTTGTATATTTGTTGAACCCAAATACTTCCTTTTCCTTGAGTATTAAATAAGTTGCTTTGAAGTTTCAGCAGGTTTCTTGAGTTGATCTGATTCAAGAGCACATATCTTCATCTTCAGCTGATCAATCTCTTCTTCTTTTCTTCTCAACAAAGCTGATTGATCATAGAGAGAATCATTCATTTGATCAACCTTCACCCTTAGCTTCTCATTTTCATTCTTCTCATTCTTTGCTGAATCTTTAAGTTCTTTAACCAGCTCATGCAATGCATCAATCACTTTATTGTTTTCTTGTATGTTCTCCCTCAATCTTTTCAGACTTGATTCTTGCTTCATCAGCTGATCATCTTTAATGTTCATCATTCCCTTCAACTCTTGAATTCTTTGCTTTCTTTTGTTAGACTTTATAACAAGCTTGTTGTATTCAGCCACCAGATAACTCTTGCTGACTGGGATATCATTATCACTTAGATCATCTTCATTGTAGGCAATCACATCAACATAGTTTGCCTCTTCTTCTTCTTCCTGATGTTGAGCAGCAATCTCATCATCATTTACTTCTTTAGGGGCTACACTTGCTGAGCTTGAATTGGGCTCAATGGCTTGATCTACAAGTTCTTGATGTGGTTGTTGTTGTTGCTGATGGTCAGTAACAGGAGAGACTGGTTTAGTTTCATCTGAGAGAACAGGGGATTCAGTTTTGGTTATAGACAGTTGAACTGTACTTGCTTGTGAGGCTAACTCTGTCTCCCCAGTGTAAATGCTCTCAGTGGATGGATTTTCTGGATTTGGAGGCTGTTGAAAAAGTTGCATTTGGAGCTGATTTGGTGATGGAGGGTGAATTGGAGAGATTGGTTGGGTGTTTTGGCTTGTAAGTCAATGAGGTAGGGATGGTTGAGGTTGATGGTGTATGGGTGGTTGTTCTGGTGAGTGAGTGGCTTGAACAGAGTTGGTTGGTGAATCCTCCTATTGATCTTCCCATACAAGCTCTTGAGGAATGTTTGCATCAGCATCTACCACATGATCAAACATGGGCATGTCTCCTCCTTCATACTTCCTAGATATTTTATTTACTACGGATCTACCTAAATGAGCTTGAACAAACACATCACCATCTACAGTAGTCCCAGGCAGATCAACATTGATAATTAGTTGTAGAAACCTTGGAAACATATACATCTTGTCAGCCTTCTGTACTTTGATGTGATCACATAAGCAGTTGAAAATGTACTTTAAGTAATTGTAGGTTCTTCCCTAAAAAACACCAATAATGCCTAAAGACATATGCCTTGAAAATCTGTCAAGTCCAGATTTCCTATTTGAGATGCACTTAAGATAAGTGTGGCAGAGAAATCTCTATGGCTTGCAGAGTTTTCCTTTCTTTATTTTCCCTTCTCGAAGTCACCATCATACCCCATCAAAAGAAAGACTTTTTCTATGTTTTCATTGTCGAACACATCAGGGTGACCAGCTTCTACATCTCCCAACTCAAGAACCCTTCTTATTGTCTGTTCATCCACTCTAAGTCTTTGATTCTTCACATCAGCCACAATAACTTGACCATCTTCCTCTATTTGGGCGGAGTTCCAGAAATCAGTGATGTGTGATTGGCGAATCACAGGCTCTGCTGATAAGGCATAGAATAACCTGGATCTTCTTAGATATCGGATAATGTCTTGACACCCTACTGAAACAGGATCGTCAGGGTTTAAGAAAGCACACACATTGTGCTCTTTCGCAAATCGATTATCCATCTGTTCAGAAGAAGAAGATTTCACTAGAATCACAATGAGAATACGAACAGTTGTGAGATTAAACGAGAATTGAATGGTTCATTATTGAATCACTACGACATGTTTTGCCATGAACACAGCGATCTGAGAGCATAGATATATGTTTGTTTTATGTTTTGATTTGGTAAAATTTGAATGTTATAGAAGGGGGAAAAGTTTGTTGAGAGTGTGTTTTCCTAGGTCTAAAAAAATGAACTGATAAAGCGAATAATAAATTTTGAAGTCAAACAACATCATTTATACTCTCAGACACATTAATTTTATTACTTTAATGAAGGGGGACCCTCAACAAATTCTTCCGCAGATCATCTACGGATTCCATAAATCATCTGAGGATGTCTTAACGACATCTGCTGATGAAGTATAACTTACATTTTCACAGATTACCAGACTATGAAATTAATCTATATTTGTTGATCTTTGCTCATCCGTAGTTTACCAATCTACAGATAAACATTTAACTTTCCACACTGTAGCTTCTGCTGATGATTAAGATGGTAGAATGCAGAGAAATTTTGTTGTATGGTCCAAGTCCATTGCTTAGAACAATTTATTGCTTTTGAACCTTGTTGACTTTGTATTCATGACAATTTAGCACAAGAAAGTTTAAATGATTTTAAAGAAAATTTCATGTATCCAGTAGCTAATTTGGTGCTTAGATTCCAATTCCTTCAAATTGATAATGAAATAGACAAAGCTGTTGATTGATAAACTTAACTTCATGAATTATACTCCCCCTAAATTTGTGATTAAGGATGACAGTAAGCATTTATCACAAATTTCTAAGAAGAATATCATGAATGTTATTTAACTGTATGATGATGCTCAAACATATATACACATATGATAGGATCATACTATAATACTAAGCCTCTTCCTGATGAATTATTTTGTTGTATTGATACCTGAACAAAGTGTTGATTGCAAGTATATTGTCCACTTAAATCCATACAAGAGCTCATGCATCAACTAGGCATGCTGTTTATCATGTTTTCATATTGATTTGGAAATAACTGTTATGGGCTTCACATTCAATTCACAAAGATTTTGTCCTCCCTTTGCAAGTCAAATCATCACTTTTTCACACTTAATAACTATGTACTTTAAGTTATAAGTTCTATCTTGAGATGCATTGTGCATCTCATTAATGCAATGATGTAAAAGCTCTAGATTAATAAATAATTGATCACATAGGATTCTTTTGAGAGATTAGATATGATCATCATCAGATCACCAGATCTTTACTCACGTAAAACAGAGGTGCCTTTAACCCAGGTCTTTGTTCACACAAAACAGAGGGATGATGAGGATCATGATCTTTCACCTTTTGTAACTGATATTCAGTATGGTGATCATACACCCAGGTCTTTGTTCACACAAAACAGAGGGAGTATGATTTGCAAAGATAGATATTACAAAGTGTTGATACATAGTGTGTTTAGATGAGTGATTTTTTCACATCAGAATAAGACTCATTTTGTATTCTCAAAATGAAGTTTCCCACAAACAATCACTTTGCATTATGTTTGGCATGCACTTAGTGTAGTTTCCACTCAAGATGAACCTACTCACATATCAAGAAACTTGCTTAGATTTAATGATATTTATGAATTCGGGAATAAACAAAGATATAATGTACTATCATTTCCTAAGCATATGTCATGTTGAAGCATCATTACACACACTATTTTGTTTGTTCAAATTGATTAAAGTTAATCATGCCTAGAGACTCAATTAGAAAATTAAATCTGACTGAATCAAAGGCTTTAGTGAATAAATCAGCAAGCTGATTTGTTGTATCCACTTTGACTAACTTAATCAAACCCTTTTCTGAGCAATCTCTCAGAAAATGATATCTTATCTCAATATGTTTTGTTTTACTATGTTGCACAGGATTAGCACTTATAAACATAGCAGCAGAATTTTCTATGTAAATTGAAGTTTGAAGGAAGTTGTAACCATAGTCAAGCAATTGGTTTTGCAACCAAAGGACTTGAGAGCAACCAGCTGAAGCAGCTATGTACTCGGCCTCAGCTGTGGATACAGATACATTGGTTTGTTTCTTGCACTGCCATGATACTAGTCTTGGTCCGATGAATTGACATCCACCAGTTGTGGATTTTATGTTACTGTTACATCCACCATGTTCACTGTCTGAGTATGAGTAGAGTGTAAAGTCACCATCCTTTGGGTACTAAAGACCAAGTCCTGTTTTTCCTTTGAGGTATCTGACAATCCTTTTCACAGCATTCAGATGAGACTCCTTTGGATCAGATTGGTACCTAGCACACACACACACAGCAAACATAATATCAGGTCTACTGGCAGTTAGTACATAAGTGATCCTATCATTGATCTATATAATTTTTTATCAATAGATTTTCCTAAAGGATCAGGAACAATCTTATCAATTGTTGATGCTGGTGTTTTGCATGAGGATACTTCAGCAAGATTGTATTTCTTCAAAATTTGATGTATGTATTTTTCTTGATTGATGAATATCCCATCTGGTTTTTGATGAACCTGAAGACCAAGAAAGAAAGTTAATTCACCCATGGAGCTCATTTGAAATTCAGATTTCATCAGCTCTTCGAATTTACACACAATCTCTTATTAGTTGAGCCAAATATAATGTCATCAATATATATTTGAACAACTAAGAGATCTTGATGTTCTTGTTTGAGAAAGAGTGTCTGATCAATGGTTCCTCTTTTGTAGTCATGCTTGTGCAAGAAAGATGATAGTATTTCATACCACTTTCTTGGTGCTTGATGAAGACCATACAAGGCTTTGTCTAGCTTGTATACCCTATGTGGATAATGAGGATCTTCAAAACCACGAGGTTGTGACACATAAACTTCCTCATCAATCTTCCCATATAGGAATGCACACTTGACATCCATCTGATACACAGTGAAATTCTTATATGATGCATAAGCTAGAAACAGTCTTATGGCCTCAATTCTTGCAACTGGTGCAAAAACTTCATCATAGTCTATTCCCTCTTCTTGTGTGTATCCTTGTGCAATCAACCTTGCTTTGTTTCTTACAATAATCCCTCTATCATCCAGTTTGTTTTTGTATAGCCACCTTGTTCCAATAGGATGTTGGCCTTCAGGCAAATCAACTAAAGACCATACCTTTTGCTTTCTAAATTGTTGAAGCTCTTCTTGCATAGCTTCAATCCAACTATTGTCTTTTAAAGCATCAGTGATGTTTGGAGGGACCACTTGTGAAAGAAAACAACTGAAGAGACAAAGGTTGGCAGTACCACTTTGGCTTCTTGTAGTTCTCTTTGTAAGTTCTCCAATGATGTTGTTGACTGGATGAGTCTTATGGATTCTCATTGATAGAGTTGATTCAACTGGAATAGATGACTCCAGGTTAGTCATTTCCATTGGCTCAGACTAATCCAACCTAGGTTGAGAGTTTAGAAAATAGTCAAAATGTTCAACATGAGGTGTAGGATCATGAGTGTCTTCTGCATGAGCTGTAGGGGCATCTCCAGAATCAGTTTGCTCTTCCATGAGAGTTATAGGAACTTCTCCGGAATCAGTTTGCTCTTCCGTAGGAGTTATAGGAACTTCTACGGAATCATTTAACTCTTCCGTAGGAGTTACAACAACTTCTCCGGATGATAAGTGAGGACTTGAAACATTTTCAATGTTTTCTGTATTCACTTGAGAGCATGGGGGGACATCATTCACATTTTCGGATGCACAGTGTTCATTTCCACATGTAGTGTCTGCAGCTGCTGCTGAAGTGTTTCCACCTGAGTATGTGTGTATCCTTGGAGGATCAGCAGATAATGTTACTTTATTCATATGAGGTGGAACAAATGGATAACATACTTCATCAGATCCTGTAGTGTTCAAATGATCATAGTTAAATGATTCAGTTAGAGCATCTATGTCAAACAACCATGATGAACCTTTAACTGACTTAGTAAATACAGATTCATCAAAGGATACATTAGGAGTTTCTTCTACAATGTTATGTTATGGAATATAGATCCTATAAGATTTAGATGTTGAAGAATATCTAACAAAGAAACCATCATATGCTTTTTCTGAAAACTTTCCCAATGACTCTTTTATGTTTAAAACAGATACATGACATCCAAAGACTTTAAGATATCCTATGTATGGTTTTCTTTTAAACAAGATCTCATAAGGAGATTTGTTATGTTCTTTGACCATTAATGTTCTGTTTTGAACATTGCATGCAGTATTCACTGCTTCAGCCCAAAAGGTGATGGGTAATTATGAACAAGCTAGCATTGTTCTGGCTGCTTCAATGAGATTTTTGCTTCTTCTTTCAGCAACTCCATTTTGTTGTGGAGTTCTTGGTGCACTGAATTGCCTTGCAATACCTTTGCTCCTGCAAAAGGAATCCAGTTCAAAATTGTCAAATTCAGTACCATTGTCACTCCTAAAAATTTTAACTTTTGCATCAAGTTGATTCTCAATCTTGATCACAAAGTCCATTAATGTTTCTGATGTTTCACTCTTTTGTTTTAAGAAAAAGACCCATGTGAATCTTGTGAAATCATCAACTATCACCAAACAATATTGCCTTTTACCAATGCTCATCACATTGGTAGGACCAAACAGATCCATGTGAAGCAATTTGAGTGGTGTAGTATTAGTATTGATAAGTTTGGATTTATGTGACACTCTATGTTGTTTTCCTTTGTAACAAGAAGAACAGTGAGTTGAGCAATGAAACTCTTTGTTTGGCAATCCAATGACTAGGTCATTTTTCACCAATTTGTTCATGTTCTTCATGTTAGAATGGACAAGCCTTCTGTGTCACAATTGAGATACATCTTCTGATAACTTAGATAGAAGGCATGTTTCATGTTTTGTGAGTGATGTGTCGTTCATATCCAAAACATAAGTGTTTCCTTTTCTTGCTGCTTTGAGGAGGACCCAATCTTCTGGAACAGTAAAACCTGGCTTAAGAATGTAACAGTTAGTATTATCAAACAATATGGTATAATTTTGATCACAAATTTGAGACACACTTAGTAGATTATACTGTAAATTTTCACAATAGTTTACTTTCTCAAATTTGAGCACACCATTTGTTATCATTCCTTCACCAACAATTTACCTCCCTTTTTATCCCCACCAAACGCCACATAAGAAGCAGTTTTATGTTTGAAATCATGGAGAAGTGAACAGTTTCCTGTCATATACCTGGAACAACCACTGTCAACATACAACTTGTTGTTAGCTCTCCAATATTGTTCCTGCATTCAGAAATAAATCAGTTAGAATTGACAACCCAAGTCTTAATGATCTTGGGTTTGTCAACAGTGTCTAAAATAGTTACTCCTTCATGAACAAGTCTTGAAGTTTCAGTTTTAGTTTTGGTTGATTCATTCTGAGTTGTGTCTGATGAGGATGATTCTGTTGAATGGGATGTTGATGAACTAGGTTCTTGTTTCCTAATTTCTTTTTGATTCAACTTAATTTTGTTTATTTAAGGCTTTGGTTTTGATAATGAAACTTTATGATTAAATGTCTCACAATCTTTTGTTTTTGAATGAGGTATATGAATTCCCTTTTCAAAATTATCAAAGAATACATCATCATCCTTTGTTTCCTTATCAGTCAAATCTACCCTTTTGTGAGGTGTTTTTGACTGCTAGAAGATTGATCTTTTCTTTAATGGATGAGCACTTGATGATGTTTTGTCCTTTGATTTTGACTTTGATTTGACTTTGATTTTGACTTTGATTTTAGTTCAGACTTCTTCAGTTTTGAACCCTTTTCACAATCAATAGATTGAGTATCTGATTCAGACTTATCTGATTCTTTCTTCTTTGTGCCTTTTGTCTTGTTCTTTTTGTTGAAATAACATTTCGGAGTGGAATGGTTATTTTTATTGCAGATAGCACAATGTTTGTTGAAGTAGCAATCAGCAGTCATGTGATTGTTCATATTGCAAATAGAGCAGTAGCTACTGAAGTAACAATCTTCAGTATTGTGATTTTTCATGTCACACCATTTGCAATACTTCTCATCTGATTCTTTCTCAAAATCATTCTTATGGTTTGCTAACTTTTGATGTTCTTCATTCTTCTTCAGCTTTGGAATAGATTCTTGCTTTTCAACTTTATGCATCTTTTGATTGTTTGTTGCTGAATTCCTCTTCCGTAGATCATCTACTGAATCAATATTAACTTCTACTGAAGTTTTCTTTTTTCGCAGATCTGGTACTAGAAAGAGGTTCTTCTTCTGTTGATGATCTGCTAATGCCTTTTTCTTTCCTTTTTCCATGGATTTGTGTCTTTCCTCAGTAGAGGCAGATTTCTCATTTACTTTATTGGAGGAGGTTTGTTGTTGATTTAGCTCTTGAAGACCTTCATTCAACTGAGCTATTCTCTTGCAAATAGTTTTCAGCATGTTTCTTTGTTTAGGAGGGTATGGCAGCTTTGTTTCTTCAAGCATTTTTGGAATATTTGTTTCAAAAACGACATTCTTACCCTTATTTAAAAGGTCATCATCATGTTCATCAGAATCATCCAAGTCATCCCACTCATCAAAGTCGAATTCTAAATTAAAATGATTAATCTTTTCTGATACAGAAGACTCAGTTTCATTCACCTTATTATCAATGTTTTGTTCATTAGAGCTAGTTCCAATATTGGTGCTAGGCACAAAACGTTTTGACAGATAATTTGTCACTGATTCAAGCAAAGGAACATAATTATTGTTAACAGGAGGTGCACAGCATTATAACCCAACCCAGACCTTTTCTTTGATTCAATATGAGAATATAGTAATTTCTCATATTGCTGAGATGAGAGCTGAAACTTCGAAGTTTCACTTCAGTTGATGCATGATCAGCCATGGATTTGGTTAAGGAAGTGGTCAGATGCTCAACTTGTGCTTTCAAACTGTAATTTTCAGAAACAATTTTGTCTAAATCCTTTTGTAAAAAGTTAATTTTAATTTGATATAATTTATGTTCTCTTACATAAGATTCATTCGAAATCATTGTTTCTTTAACTTTATCAGCTAATTGTTGAGCATGGACTCTATATCTTTCTACTTCCTCAACACATACTGATGAACATAACCTGTCTCTTACCTCACTTGCCATGGGTGGAACTTTGTTTTCCATGTGAGCCATTAGAGCTTGATTTTCTTCTAAGACTTCCTTCTCATACAAACTCAAGTCACAGGTTCCATCTTGAAGAATGATCAACCCAGAGTCTTTAGAGTTGCTAGTTCCTGCTGGTGAATTGGTGGCTAGTGGGGATGAGTTGGTCAGTTGTGGCTGTCTAAAACATCTTTGAGTTGATGAGGGTTGTTTGGCCTGATGATTTTGATGTTGTGTTGTGTTGGAATTTTGTTGATTGCATTCTCTAGAAAAGTGTCCATAGAGATTGCACTTGAAACATCTTATCTTTGACTTATCAACTCCAATACGTGATGATTTACTTGCAGCAACCAAATTCTTGTTCTTCTTAGATATTGTTTGGCTCTATAGGCAATCATTGCCATTTGCCATTGTAGATCCATCTCCTCCACTACATCCGGAGGCAGTTCTTCTAAATCTTGTTGACACGTGTTGGCAGTGGGCAATGTACTTTCTAGGTAAGCTTGAAAGCTTGAACTGAAGGCTGCAAAAGCTGCCTTTTGTTCTTCAGAATCTAGAATGACAGTGATAGACTCTGATTGATTGTTGGATGAAAGTTTTTTGGATGATTTATCTCTTTGATCATCATATCTTTCTTTCTCTTTTCTTGACTTACTTTGAGAAGATTTTTTAGGAGGTTTTGAAGCATAGAAACTTACTTCCTCTTCATCTTCACTCAAAGTACAAGAGTTATCACCATCATTACTGGAGAAGAAAGCACTTCCAGCACTTCTTGTTTCTTTAAAGTGATATGGTGATACATGAGTTCTTATACTCTTGTTTCTTGATTTCTCATCTAGTTCAAGAGCCTCAACTTTAGCCACTAGAGTGTCTAGTCTGACTGCTTTGAGATCTATGGTATTGTTGAACATGGATACAGTTTGCTTCCAACTTTCTGGTAAAGTATGGAGCATTTTCTTATTCAGTTCCTCATTTGTGTATTTTAACTCCAGATTGTTCATTTCTGTAACAAGTTGCATAAACCTGTGGAGTTGTTGAGGAATTGATTCACCCTCAATATGATGAAATGTTTCATATTATGAACGAAGGGTGTCCTTCCTAATGCTTCGGATTTCATCACTCCCTTCACAAAGTGTATGAAGAATCTTCCACAAGGAATTTGCTGTTTTATAATTTTCACATCTGATCAATATTTCTTCTGGTAAAGCCATACTAAGCAAGCTATATGCTTTGATATCAACTTTAACCTTCTTAATATCATCAGGTGAAAGATCTTTTGTGCTTATGGGTTGATTGTTATCATTATAATCCCGCCCAGGGGTGGGTGGAATATAAAGACCTTCTGTTGTAGAGACCCATAAGTCAGAATCTGTATAATTTACATGATTCCTAAACTTGATTTTCCATGATTTGAAGTCTCCTTTTGTTTCCAACTTCGGTGGTTGGTAAGATGAATCACTAAAATTGCTCATGATTAGTTAAGATCTGAGATGCTAACTAATGAATTTGTTCCACGGAGATGAACAAGATAGTGATGCTGGTCAATAACTAAGATCTGCTATTCAATTAATTTGAATATAGATACAAGTTAATCTAACCAAGTACTGTTGAACGACAAAACAAGTTTCACACAAATTCTTTTAAAAACAATAGATCTAATCAGCAAAAACTGACAAATCTACAGAATTCAGAAAAGCAATTAAACACAACTAACACTGGTAGATCAACCGCTCTAAATCAATGAGCACTTGGCTCTAATACCACCTGTGAATCCAAGGATCGCAATCAGGAATTATCACTGTTGGTTTAATTGTTTGTAATAAATTTTAGTATCAATAAAGATTCAAGAACACACTAAAAGAAACACAATTAATGAATGATATGTATTTCATTAAAACATGTTAATGATTACAAGTAATGAACGAATGATATTAAATTTTGTGATGAATGATGTGACGGCTGCTAGGGTTTGGTTGTGTGATTTGATGTGATGCTTTCTGTTGTGGAATTGTCGTATTGCTATTGTTGTTGTCGTTTTTGATTCGAAACCTAGGATCCATTTATATTGATATTTCTGTTAACACTTGTATTATACAAGTGTTTGGACTCCGAAGGAATATTGCTTCCGTAGATGTTTGTTCTTCCGTAGGAGTCTTGTTCTTCCGAAGGTACATTGTTCTTCGGAAGGTTCTTCCGAAGCAATCTTGTTCTTCCATCCTTAGAGCTAGTTGTTCATCCGCATAGGATCTTTGGATGCATTTTACTTGTAAGAAACATATCTACGGAAGAACAAAATGTTCATCCGTAGATGTTTCTTAACCTTAGTCAATTTCAAAAATTGACCAAGTATAATGTTTGTACCTGCAAGCATACATGAATCAACACACATATATATGGGTTAACCTATATATAATGCATACACAATAATGAATTACAACCATTCATTACAGATATTAATTCAAGTACTAAGCCTATATAAAATGGACATGATCTACTGATCCTAGACCTAACAGAAATATTATTGTGTTGTTATCAAAAGAACTGAGAACCTTAAGACTCTCACTCTTACAGAGTTTTATGGTGTTTTTGGTGGATACCAGATAAGAGGAACATGCAAAATTCATCTGGTAACTCTAGCAATCAACTGAGTTCAGCCCTTCATGTGGTTGAAAGGGACTGCAAAGAACCACAGCAGCATCTTATCTGCTACCCTGACAACTCACAAAAGGGTCCTTTCATCACCTTCCCGAAGACACCAAGGGAGAGTTACACTCAAGGAGGTCCATTCCAAGAGACAAGCTCTTCACGAGCTTTTGTGTCTACTGATGAAAGTTCTGGCAACCTTTTCTTCACCCTTTAAGATCTTGACTGTATCCATCCAGCTGATCTGGAATACATGGAGATAGTTCAACGAATAGCTCTTCTCACTCATAGAGCCAAGAAGTTCTACAAAAGGACAGGGAGAAAGTTTCTAAGCAATGCAGCCAGTGGAAAGTTGGGCTGGACAAAAGCAAAGTGAAATGTTACAACTATAACCAGATAGGACACTTTGCTAGAGAGTGCAACACACTAACGACAAATGGTGGCCAAGCACAAACCAGACCAAACTACACTGACAGAGCCAACCAGAATGAAAAGCCAAAGCAGCAAGCTGCAAATGCTGTTGAAGAAGGAGGCTTTGACTGGAGCTTTCAAGTGGAAGATGCATCTCCAAATCAAGCACTGATGGCTAACCATGATGAAGCCAAGGTATTGGAACATCTCTGTACTTCTGAATGTATTGCTAAAGTTAACAGATATAGGTCCTATAACTTAAAGATAAGATCTGATCTTGAGTCTCTGAATATCTTAAAATGTGATTTCAAAAGAGCTGAAAATGATTACAAACTTAAAATAGAAGATTTAGAGAAAACCATTTCAACTCTTAAACACGAGCACACTAATTATAGGACTCAAATCCAAGATCTTATCACTAAGTTAACTGAATGCAAGGCTGAGCTTGTGATCAGCAAAGCTAAGGCAGAAAAATGTGTTCTTGAAGAAGAGACCTTCAAGAACATAATATCCTCATCCCTACATGCAAAAATTGGTTATCAGAATAAGTAGAGACTAGGATCTACTGAGATAGCTCCTCCACACATAACCTTGTCTGTAAGATCTCCTAGGTGTGGAACTTGTTTGAAGATGAAATTTCTTTCATAGACCCCATGAGTGAAGAGGATGAAGAGGAGATAGTGAAGGATGTCTTTGAGAAGAGTGAAGAAGAGCATCCTAAGAAGGGTCACTATTCTCCTAAGCAGAGAAAGGAAGTTGGGATGACGAAGTCTAAAAGTAGAACATGATCAGGAAGGCCAAAAGAAAGTCCAAGAAGGCTCAAGAGATCAAGGCCACTTTTAATTCTATGCTGAAACAAGTTTTTATCTCTGAAGGTTTTAAAGTGGCTAAGGCTGAAGACTCAAACTTGAACTCTAGTTCCTAGTTCATGCCCAAATCATCCTAGCATTATGAAGAAGGCTGGTAAGTTATGTACCACTGCTACACAACCTGAACCATCCAACTCTAAAGGTAATTCTCACCCTAAAAGAATTACCACATCGTCTACAAAGATGAAGATGGAGAAGGAAAGTGATCAAGTTTAGCTTTGTTCCCAAAGGAAGACTCTCAGAAGGAAGAAAATGGAATGTGTCATGTGTGGTAGTACTTCTCATTTTGCAAAGGATTTCCTCTACAACCCTAAAAGTACTGTCCACATGATCAAAGAAGAAACTTATGAGATGTTGAAGAAAAAGAAAGCTTCGGAGGGAAACTCTTTTCTTTTCGGAAGCTCCAAAATGAAGAAGAAGACAAGTGAAAACTTGCCTTCGAAAGAAAAATTGGTCTCGAAAGAAAAGAATACTTCCGAAGTACTGAAGCCTGCTGCAGTGATAGCAAGATCTTCCGAAGGCCTAGTCTCCAAAACTTTAGAAGTTGTCAAAACTTCCGAAGCATTGAAGGTCAAGTCTAAGCTTCCAAAGGTGGTGTGGACAACAAAGAAAGACCATGTGACTGAAAGTTCTTCATCAACATCAGCAAATGATCCTCCAAATTTGACTATAGGATCAATTACGATTGCATTGTCTTCAACTTCTTTTGATAAGCCCAAGACCAACAAGGCTTGCGTTTCCAAATGTAACTAATCATCTCTTTTGTGTAGTAACAATTCAAGACAAACAGGAACGTATGGAGGGTAATGACAGGCACATGACAGGCAATGGGTCACTACTCTAAAATTTTGAGAAAATTAATGGAAAGCCAGTTGCTTTTGGAGGAGATGCTGGAGGTTACATTACTAGAAGGGGCAGGGTCATAAATGGTAAGCTCAGCATTGAAAAGATAAACTTTTTCCAAGAGCTTGGATACAATCTTCTGAGTGTATCTTAATTTTGTGATCAGAGACATAACATGCTTTTCACCGAGCATGAGTGCAGTGTTCTCAAGCCGGTGGGAGGGGGGTTATTCCTCAAGAGCATATCTTGCTCAGAGCCCTTAGGAGAGGGAACATGTACAAGATGGACTTGCAAGAAACATCTCCCTCTTGGGAAGTTTCATGCTTTCTATCTAAAGCAAATAGTGATGAGTCTTTCCTGTGGCATAAAAGAATGTGCCATGTAAACTTTAAGAATATGAATAAAGTAATTAAGAATGATTTGGTAACTGGAATGCCAAAGAAAGAGTATACAAGTGATGATCATTGTGTTGCATGCCTCAAAGGGAAGCAACATAAAAGTATCTCATAAGCCAAAGGAAAGAAACTCTATCACTACTCCCCTACACTTGTTACATATGGACCTCTTTGGCCCAACCAGTGTAATGAGTCTATGAAGGATCTCATATTGTTTAGTGATCACAAATGACTTTACAAGGTTCACTTGGGTCTTCTTCCTTAAAACTAAGGATTGGACTCCTGAGATCTTGAAAAGTTTCATCTTAAAGATTGAGAATCAATGTGATCACAAGGTCAAGATCATAAGATGTAATCAAGGAACTGAATTCAGGAACCAAAACCTTGATACATTTTGTGATGAAAAGGGTATTTCATGACAATATAGTGCTCCCAGGACTTCTTAGCAAAATGGTTTTGCTGACAGGAGAAACAGGACACTAATTGAAACTGCAAGAACTATGTTGTCTAACTCTAAACTGCCTATCACCTTCTGCGCAAAAGCAGTAAACATTGTTTGCTATGTGCAAAATAGAGTTTAAGTAGTCAAGACTCATGGTAAGACTCCTTATGAACTTTGGCACAAAATAAAACCTTTCATTGGTTTTCTCAGGTTATTTGGATGTCCTTGCACCATCTTGAATACCAAAGACCAAATAGCCAAATTTGCTGAGAAACGGATGATGGACACTTTATTAGATACTCCTCGCAAGCTAAGGCTTATAGAGTTTACAATCACAGAACTAGAGTAGTAGAGGAGTCAGCCAATGTGACTTTCAATAAGCACACTCCGAGTGTGAAAGGTTCTGGTCCTTATTGGCGATTTGATCTTGATTTAGTTACCAGCTGTTTTAACAAATCTTGTGAGAATGTTTCAGGGTCAACAGATATTTTATCAACAGGTGATCCTGATCCAAGATTTGAGCTGAGAAGACCATCAAATCATACTACTTCAGCTCTAGTGGTAACAAATCCTACAGATGGAGTTCCTATCAGCAGAACCATGTAAAATTCAGCTGATACATCTAAGGTGCCACCAAATTCCAGCTCAGAGGCACAACACTCAAATGAAGGAGCTTCAAATGTGAAAGGAAACGGTGGTGGTGACAGTGATCAAGAGTTTCTAGATGCTGATAACCACTCCATTGAAGACAACATAAATGATGTCACACACTCATTGGATCAAGTCTCTCTTGATAAGTGTGCTGATGTGGTGGGAGAAACTTCAATGCATGATTTCAATTTCTCTAATTTAGATCTCTCCAAGCAACTTGTTGTAATCCCTCAATTAAGGATTTACGAGTCTCACCCTATCACAAACATCATTGGAGATGTTGACACAGGGGTAAGAACAAGAGGACAAACCCATGATACAAATGTGTCTCTTCACTCTTGTTTCTTGTCCCAGATAGAGCCAAATAAGGTTGATGAGGCTTTATAGGATGGAAGTTGGGTTGAAGCTATGCAGGAGGAGCTACTTCAATTCAAAAGAGAAAAGGTTTGTAACCTATGTCCTCTTCCTCAAGGGAAGACTACCATAGGAACCAAATGGGAGTATAGGAACAAGAAAGATGATGGAGGACTAGTCATCAAAAACAAGGCTAGAACTTGTTGTTCAAGGGTACACACAAGAAGATGGAATTGACTACACAGATGTCTTTGCTCCTGTGGCAAGACTTAAAGCTATGAGAATATTCCTAGCTTTTGCTGCATCTAAGAATTTCAAGGTCTACAAGAAAAAAGCTTGATGTCAAGTGTGCTTTTCTATATGGGGTGATTGATGAAGAGGTATATGTCTAACAACCATCTGGTTTTGCAGATCCTGATCATCCTGATTATGTTTGCAAGCTTGATAAAGCTCTTTATGGGCTACACCAAGCTCCAAGGAAGTGGTATGAGACTCTATCTCAGTATCTTTGTCAGCATGGCTATAAAAGGGGTACTATAGATGGAACTCTCTTCATCAAAGGAACAAGAAAAGACTTAATGCTAGTTGAAGTATATGTAGATGACATTATATATGGGTCAACCAATCTAAAGCTCTGCAAAGACTTTGAAAAGTTGATAAAGAATAGATTTGAAATGAGTGCAATGGTAGAACTCAATTTCTTTCTAGGAATTCAAGTGAAGCAAGTTGACAGTGGCATCTTTATAAGTCAGTCAATGTATGCACAAGACATACTTAAAATATTCAACATGACTGACTGTATGGTTGGTAAGACACCCATAGCCAGAAACCACTCCCTTGGACCTGATCTTGAGGAGGAGCATGTAGATGAACATCTTTACTGGACTATGATTGTGTCTCTTATGTACCTCACAGCTAGAAGGCCTGATATCATGTTTGCCACATGTATTTCTGCGAGATATCAAGCCAACCCCAAGATGTCACATCTGGTCACTGTCAAGAGAATTCTACGATATCACAAAGGTGTTTCTACATTAGGCCTCTAGTATCCAAAGAATTCTAACTTCAACCTGTATGCATATATAGATAGTGACTATGGTGCCTGCAATATGACTTCAAAGTCTACATCTGGGGGATATCAATTCCTTAATGGAAGGATTGTCTCATGGCAATGCAAGAAACAATCTTGTGTGTCTACATCAACTGCTGAAGCTGAATACATTGCAGCTGCTAGCTGTTGTGCTCAAGTGCTTTGGATTTAGAATCAGATGTTACACTATGGTTTCAACTTTAAAGAGAATCCTATCCACATAGACAACAATAGTGTTATCTCTATTATAGAGAATCATGTACAACACTCAAGAACAAAACACATCAACATCAGCTATCATTTAATTAGAGATAACTTTGAAAAGGGATTAATCAAACTGGTCAAAGTTAACACAAATGAACAATATGCCGATCTGTTTACTAAGCTTTTGATGAACAAAGATTTAAATATCTCATATCAGCTATTGGGATGATTAACTTTAAGTAAATTTTCTTTAAACTTAATTCATATTATTTCTAAAATATGTGTGTCCTAAGTTGTCTATTTCATCATCTTGATAAACCGTTGTTTAGTTTGGAAGAAAAATCTTTTAAGATTTTATCTCTTAGATTATCTAGAATCTTGATCTTTTTGTTTACTTCAGAATATATTTTCTAAACTTCGGAAGAAAATTGTCATCCAAAACAAATAACTATTTATTTCAACTTACCTTCGGAAGAAATTTTATAAATATCTTCCGAAGCATATATGAATATAAGTACTTATATGTTTTTGAGGAACAATTTTCATCCGAAAGCAAATTTAAGTCTCGGAAGATTTAGTTTCTCTTAGAACAAAATATCCAAGTCTACATATCTTCCAAAGCAAAATTCTCTATAATATTTGAAATTTCTTCCAAATCCATTTTAGCTTCGGAAGCTTTTATCAAAACTTCCAAAGACAAAATACCTTCGGAAGATTTTTGACTTCCAAGAAAACTACCTTTTTGGGCACTTTTTCAGAGGTTGGACCGACATCCGGATTTCAAAGTTTATCATCTTTCATTAACTTTGTCTCAAATCCATTTCATATAAATATACCAATGGTTCCCCCCACTTTCACTTTCTTTTACATTTGCAAATTCCTCTTAACCTAATTCACCCAAAACCGCCTTTGTTCTTATCTTCCTTCACCATTAAGCCGTTTCAAATGGCCAACCTCAACCGTAGAAACAACCATGATTTCTCCATGTAACTCCACATGTAGCACAATCAGGTGGCTCTGTTAGACTTTGAGAAAGATTATAGTGTTTCAGAGGTTTGCCGTTTTCTGGCTCTTTCTAACTACTTCACCACCCTTACCATTGATCCTCCTCTCAATAAGGATCAGCTTTTGGAATTCTGGAAGATCTGCTAAGAGGTCATCATGGATAGGGAGAAGGCACTATCTACCATAATGTAGGGGAGGACAATCTTCATCACTCCAGCCATCATCAACACACATCTTCAGCTGGATGATGTAGAAGGTGAATTGTCTTTTCCAAAGGAAGCTGTCAATCATTCCTTTGGGCAGATGGGCTATGAGGGAGATTTTTCTATAATGACCTTCAGGAACGGGAAGGTCTCATCCTAGTGGAAGTACCTACTCCATATTGTCATCCACAGCTTATCCAACAAGCATGAGGGATGGGATTAGATTCCTGAAGATCTCTCCTTCATAGTACATGGAATAGTCCAGGGGGTCAAGTTTAGGTACTCACAGTTTGTGTCTACCAATTTACTTGCTAACTTAGACTCCTTAGAGTATTACACGTTCCCTAGATATGTTCAACACATTCTCAATTATGAACTGGGCTCATAGTTGAGGGGAATAGGTAATATTTTTAATTGGGACTGATGAAGCCCGACATCTTAAAGACTATGAAGAAGTCAACTGTTGGCTTCTCTGGGTAGAAACAGCCTTGTCCCAAAAATATTAGAGCTCATCGCTCAAGGTGACAACCTAGCAGTACAAGCTTGTGTTGAACCCACACCTTCTACATCTCAACCACCTAAACAGCCACAAATACCCCTCACCTACCAAAGAAAATCCAAACGAACCCCTGCTCAAGCTATTAAGCTTGTGCAGGCCCCCATATCATCACCTATACGGGAGAAAATGGACATTGGAGCTCCCACTTCTCCTGAGGAGCAAACCACTCCTATCGAGCTCATTACCCAAGCAGCCTTAAGCCTTCACTCAGAGTCTTAAAACTCTAGTGAACAACCTTCAGGGGACAGTTACCAACCCCAACCTCTTTATCTAAACCAACCAATACCCAACCTAGAATTCTATGATGATGAAAACATAGGATTCAGTGAGTACTATGAGTGTCTCTACTCCTCCCCTACTTAAAGAGAGATGAGTACTCCTGCTTATCCCTTGTCTAGCCAACATCATTCACCCATTACTGTTGGAGCATATATAGTCATATATAGTGTGTCCGTCGCTTGTCGAATAGTCTAGGCTTAATGTAATACACCTGATATGTTGTAAACACATGAAACTGGGTCATTCGCAGGAGCATATGCGAATGAAACTCAATCGTGCGACTGAGCCTTGCTAATGGGCCAGTCGTGCGACTGAGAGATGCGATTGGGACATTCGTAAGATTGAACCATACGCATGGTCCAGTCGTACGATTGAACCATACGCATGGTCCAATCGCACGAATGGGCCCAGTCGCCTCTAATATGGGCCGAGGCTTATATATACCAGTTTCAATGTGTAGAGAGATTAAGGGTTTGGGGAGGGAGTCTGCCCGGGGCCTAGGGCTGCCGGATGAGAGGGGAGGTCATGCTCGATCTCCCCTTTCCAAGAGTCTTGATTCTTATGTTGTAACGAGCTTGTAATCATTAGGTTTTAATAATGAAACCAATTTTTTGATAGTTCGTGTTATTGATTTGACTTTTGGTTTTGGTTGTTTATCCTTCCGTCAAGAACATGCTCGGATGTCTACCGATCCAGTGACTTCACAATTGGTATCAGAGCCGGTTACTGCTGGAATGATCTAACAATCATTCTAACAACCCGAACTCTTGATTTCTGGATCTAATTTCAGATCTTGACGTTAAACCCACTTCGTGTTCTTCGTGTTTCGCTCAGATCTTGTTGCGTGTGTTGTTTCTATGTTAAAATCGAACTCGAAACCACGTTCCTATGACCCTTGCTAATCTGATGATGTCTATTTTGTTTCAGTTCATGTAAAATTCATCAAATTAGGGTTTTTGGCAGCTTTGGCGGCTGCAGATCTGAAAATCTGTGTACAGACCCATTCGTGCGACTAGACCATGCTAATGGACCGTTCGTGCAACTGGACCATGCTAATGGACCGTTCGTGCGACTGGACCATGCTAATGGACCATTCGTGCGACTGGACCATGCTAATGGACCATTCGTACGACTGGACCATACTAATGGACCATTCGTACGACTAGAATGCGACTGGACCAGTCTTATGACCAGTCATGCTACTGGATCAGTCTTATGACCAGTCATGCTACTGGACCAGTCTTATGACAAGTCATGCTACTGGACCAGTCTTATGACCAATCATGCTACTGGACCAGTCTTATGACCAGTCTCACGAATATATCATTCGTATCATCATCATCCATTCACATGAATGTGATATTTGTCCTCCACTTCATACGGATGAACGGTGTTCCAGACCTAAAAAAAAAAAAAAACGAAAAAGTCTGGAACTACCTTTTGCACAGATTTGAGGATGAGCAAAGCACATTCACCCTGAGATTCTTCTGTCAAATAAGTTCGATGTATACCTCATTATTCGTCGAACTTCCGGAATAGGTGAATGAAGTTGGAACACGAAAGAGAGAAGAGAAGATGTCAGCAGTCAGTGCTGATTTTGTTGGGTAGTCAGGAGCATCTGACTATTTATGGGCCAATCAAGTTATATCTATCCGCACAGAGAGGATTCTCATTCTTAGGGGGAATCCATATATAGAGAAATTGAAGACGCAATCAGAAAGTGATGATGTGAGCCGGTTTCCGATGAAGAATCTACATGCATTTTGATTTGGTTGAGATTGTCAGCTGTGGATTGGAACCTTCTACCTTTTGCCCAATACACCGTATGAAGACGCAAGAGAGCACAACGTTTATATATTGGGATATGCTGAATGTGAGGGGGAATTTCTGCAGGTGTTAATGTTAATCAGGTTAGCCTGTGTGAAGATTGAAGCAATGGAAAACTGTTCATGTCATTATCTGGAAAAATCAGTCATATGGGGAATCTTGATGCTATGATGGTGTTCTGCAAAGTAAACGAAAGCTATTGTACCTAAATTCATTTTCAGGGATAGTGTAGCAACCTGACGGATCGGCAACGTTGGCTAATATGGTTTTCGTTTGATTCTATTGGCAACCAGAGCAAAGATTGACTGAAGATTGTAAGAGGTGTTATCTACTATTCGCAAGCAACGTCCAAGGGGGAATTTGTTGGAGCATATATAGTCATATATAGTGTGTCCGTCGCTTGTCGAATAGTCTAGGCTTAATGTAATACACCTGATATGTTGTAAACACATGAAACTGGGTCATTCGCAGGAGCATATGCGAATGAAACTCAGTCGTGCGACTGAGCCTTGCTAATGGGCCAGTCGTGCGACTGAGAGATGCGATTGGGACATTCGTAAGATTGAACCATACGCATGGTCCAGTCGTACGATTGAACCATACGCATGGTCCAATCGCACGAATGGGCCAGTCGCATCTAATATGGGCCGAGACCTATATATACCAGTTTCAATGTGTAGAGAGATTAAGGGTTTGGGGAGGGAGTCTGCCCGGGGCCTAGGGCTGCCGGATGAGAGGGGAGGTCATGCTCGATCTCCCCTTGCCAAGAGTCTTGATTCTTATGTTGTAACGAGCTTGTAATCATTAGGTTTTATCAATGAAACCAATTTTTTGATAGTTCGTGTTATTGATTTGACTTTTGGTTTTGGTTGTTTATCCTTCCGTCAAGAACATGCTCGGATGTCTACCGATCCAGTGACTTCACAATTACTGAGGTGGATCTCCCTGAACCTGTTCAGGAGATCCATATGGAAGAGGCTCTCACTGCTGCAAGTGATTACATCATTAGGACATCAACCATGGCAACTCAACCTATTGTCACTTCACTTGAAGTTGTCAGTGAGTAGGGGAAATCCAGCAGCCAAGAACACCATGCTGGTAGTGAGAGAGAAGACTTTGGTCCAACTCTTTCATCCCCCATGATTCTTCAGATGAAGACGAGGGGAACATGAGACTAAAGGTGCAAAAAATTGTCAAAAACATGCTCCTATTTAGTTTATAAAGTCAGTCACTTGGAATCTTAGGTGACTACTTTAAAAAATAGGGTCAATGATCAGCAACTTGAGATCTCTTAAGGAGAAACTAGTTGGGAGACCTTTAAAGAGAGCTCATCCAGGAACACAAGAACCTGTGGATGTGACAGACCTAACTCTTAGCTCACCTATGCAAGTGGGTGATGCTACCAAAAAGGGGGAGAAAGTCTCAGCAATCACAGAAACTAGGAGTTCCACACAGAGTATGGACATTTAGGACACACCATCCTCACTTGCAGTTGTTCAAGGGCAATGCCATCTCCACCTTAAGGACCTTCAAATTATATAATTAGCTAGAGGTATGATGCTGATAGAAGAGCCCTCATACTTCAAAGAGTTCAAGGGCATCAAGAGATCTTCAACTTTCAGACCTTGAACTACTATGAAGGTCTTGATCTAGTCAACATGCCACTTGCCAACCCAAGTCAATTCAGGCAAGCTGGCAGAATGGCTCAAAGAATTCAAGACTGGATTGCTAAAGTGTTCAAAGCAAGGAGACAAATGTGAGCAGGCAATGTCATTGGTTAACTGGATGTTGAGGTGGACCCTAAGATTAGTTTCAAAGGGAAAACCTTGACTGAAGTCCCAGTGAAAGAACCTGTGAGCACTGTCACAGAACTAGCAACTTTAGCATCTCAACCCCTCAGTGAAACACCTACTGGTGAAGGTGTATCACAACCTCTCTTTGGCTAAAGCCTGGATGCTACTCCAAGCAATGAAGGCCAAAGCTCTCTCCACCCTAAGTCACAAAGGTGTATGGGTGACAAAAGGAAAATGATAATGACTCCTCAGAAGATTGATGAGGAGGGGAGAGAGAGAGAGGATGAGGAAGCTAAAGGGAGAAAGTTCCATTGGGTCTTCAGACTTCATAGAAGCTGCAATCAGGGCTGCTCTCAGATCAAACACTCAGAATGATGAGTTAAGAGTAGTCAGGAATAACTACTTGCAGACCAAGAACTATGACATAGACGAGATCATCTCTCTCCCTTTAGATGAATTGAATGAACTAGCAGACATGGAAGTGTCTAAGGAGAGAAAGGAGGCAAAGGATGCAGATTTGCTCCTCAAGACCAAGGAAGAAAGAAGGCAGAAAAGGCTGTACAAACATGCTCCTACCCTCTCCCCAGTTCAAGAAAGTCCTGAAGAAGAGGTTGTGGCAACTGAACAACCTTAGGTAGATAAGAAAGCTGACAGACAAAACATGATCAACTACTTGAGTGCCACAGGTCTCTATCAGGCAGTTGTACTTCTTCTCTTATTATATGAATACATTGAGTTTGAATACCTCAAGTAGCTTGAGCTACAAGTTTAAAAGTCTGCTAACAGACAGAGGATGATGAGCTTTTTGAAGCTGTATGGATTCTCTAAAAAGAGACTTGGCCCAATGTCTCTATCCATCATGGATGATCATATTAGGGTGATCAAGTAGAAGATCAAGAGAGGAGAGCTTATTGACTTACACTCCCCACCAAGTCAAGCCCCTCCATAAGTAGAGGTCAAGGTTGAACACTTTGAGACAACACAACCTAGACCTCCTGCTGAACATCAGCAAACTTCATCTTCTAATCCACAACATGGTTCAACTCCTCTCCTTCTTAACCTGTGAGGGAGGAGAACCCAATTGAGAAGGACAAAACTTAAACAACCTAGTGCAGAAGGCCTGTCCTCTTAGTTGAAAAGGAAGAAAAGGATGGCCACAAAGTTTGTATCAAAGAAGAAATCAAAGGCATCCACTTCCAGACCTCAGGATGAGTCAGAGCATCCTGAGGATGTGCAAGAAGAGGTTGCTTAACCCACTCCAACTCAAGTAGAGCCTCTTGCATTTGGAAGACCCATCTTGTCGTGGGCCTTTGTTGCTAATCCAGACAGATGGTATGTCACAAGAGAACAAGGTAATCAAGATGTCTACTTCTGGCAAGACATGCTTAATCTACCTTTGCAGGATCTCTTTGACATGAGAAGGTATTTTGAAAGTCTTAGTGATCAGCCTATGGGGAGTTTGTAAGGCTTAAGAAAAGGCTAATGCACCCAAAACAGACCAAGTCTTTCCTGCATGCATGCACTCAGTGCAAAGTAGAAGTTGCTTAAGAAATTTTACACCCTGCATTAGAAATATTCTAAGTATAAAATCTTCCAAAGCCAAGACCAATATCTTCCGAAGCCAAAAGTGAAGTCTTCCGAAGCTTCAAAGACTTAGGAAGTGAAGAGAGATTTCTTCCAAAGACTTTGAAGAACATGCTTAATCTGATGTACTTTTCATAAAGCTGACCAACTTTCCGCTGAAACTCTGAAGACTCACCAACTTATACAAGTTGGTGAATGGTGTATGCTTTTTGTAACTGTACATTGAGGTCTTGAGTCTATAACTTTTTACTTTATGTACTTTTATACTTTTTGTAATATATTAGGATGTGAGTCTATGGTATGTCATAGTCACTAGTCAAAAAGTCATATCTGCCTTTTTGACTCAACATTGATTTTGTTGTCTAGATCAATGTTTCAAGCTGGCCTTTAAAGTATGGCCGGCTGTAGGATGTAGTATAAAGTATCTCAAGTCCTTGTACCTTATTTCTTACGCTTTGTAACACTTGTAATAGAACTTGAGAAGCAATAAACTACAATCTTGAAAACCAAATATCCTTGTTGTTGTTCTTAAGTTTCTATCTATTGCTTACTTGTGTTCTTTGTATCATAAACAAAGTCTTAGTTCCATATTTAATCTATTAAGTGTTATAAACACTCTCCTCATTGTGACACTAAGTGTAGTAACCATCCCTTAAATGGTCCTACACCCTTGAAGATCTTGACTGCATCCATCCAGATGATCTGGAGTACATGGAGATAGTTCAGCAAATGGCTCTTTTCACTCACAGGGCCAAGAAGTTCTACAAGAGGATAGGGAGAAAGTTTCCAAGCAATGCAGTCAGTGGAAAGTTCAGGCTAGAAAAAAGCAAGGTGAAATGTTTTAACTATAAGCAAATAGGACACCTTTCTAAGGAGTACAAGGCACAAAGGACAAATGGTGGCCAAGCACAAACAAGACCAAACTACACTAACAGAGCCAACCAGAATGAGAAGCCAAAGCAACAAGCTGCAGTTGCTGTTGAAGAAGGAGGCTTTGACTAGAGCTTTCAGGTGGAAGATGCATCTCCAAATCAAGCACTAATGGCTAAACATGAAGCCAAGGTATTGGAACATCATTGTACACCTGAATGTATTGCTAAAGTTAACAAATATAGGTCCTATAACTTAGAGATGAGATCTGATCTTAAGTCTCTGAATATCTTAAAATCTGATTTCAAAAGAGCTGAAAATGATTACAAACTTAAAATAGAAGATTTAGAGAAAACCATTTCAACTCTAAAACATGAGCACAACAATTATAGGACTCAAATCAAAGATCTTATCACTAAGTTAACTGAATGTCAGGCTGAGCTTGTGATCAGCAAAGCTAGAGCAGAAAAATGTGTTCTTGAAGAAGAGACCTGCAAAGACATAATATCCTCATCCTTACATGCAAAAGTTTGTTATCAGAATAAGCAAGGACTGGGATCTACTGAGATAGCTCTTGCACACATTATCTTGTCTGTAAGATCTCCTAGGTGTGGAACTTGTGAAGATGAGCTTCCTTTCATAGACCCCATGAGTGAAGAGGATGAAGAGGAGATAGTGAAGGATGTCTCTAAGAAGAGTGAAGAAGAGCATCCTAAGAAGGGTCACTATTCTCCTAAGGAGAGAAAGGAAGTTGGGATGACCAAGTCTAGAAGGAAGAACTTGATTAGAAAAGCCAAAAGAAAGTCCAAGAAGGCTCAAGAGATCAAGGCCACTTTTAACACCATGCATAAACAAGTTTTTATCTCTGCAGGTTTTAAGTGGTTAGGACTAAGCACTCAAACTTGAACTCTAGTACCAGGATTTCTAGTTTATGTCCAAATCATCCCAGTATCGTGAAGAAGGCTGATCAGTTGTCTACCACTGCTACAAAACTTAAACCATCCAACTCCAAAGGTAGTTCTCATCCTAAAAGAATTGCCACATCATCTGCAAAGATGAAGATGCAGAAGGAAAGTGATCAAATTCAGCTTTCTTCCCAAAGGAAGACTTTTAGAAGGAAGAAAATGAACTATGTCATGCGTGGTAGTACTTCTCATTTGGCAAAGGAATGCCTTTACAATCCTAAAAGTACTACCCACATGATCAAGAAAGAAACTTCTGAGAGTTTGAAGAAAAAGAAAACTTCGGAAGGAAACTCTTTTCCTTTTGCAAGCTCCAAAATGAAGAAGAAGACAAGTGAAAACTTGTCTTTGGAAGAAAAGTTGGTCTCGGAAGAAAGGAATACTTCCGAAATACTGAAGCCTACTGTAGCGATAGCAAGATCTTCTGAAGGCCCAGTCTCTAAAACTTCAGAAGTTGTCAAAACTTCTGAAGCATTGAAGGTCAAGTCTAAGCTTTCAAAGGTGGTGTGGACGACAAAGAAAGACCATGTGATTGAAAGTTCTTCATCAACATCAGCAAATGATCCTCCAAATTTGACTATAGGATCAATTACGATTGCATTGTCTTCAACTTCTTTTGATAAGCCCAAGACCAACAAGGCTTGGGTTTCCAAATGTAACTAATCATCTCTTTTGTGCAGGAACAATTCAAGACATATAGGAACGTATGGATCATTGACTGTGGCTGTTCCAGGCACATGAGAAGCGATGGGTCGCTACTCCAAAATTTTTAGAAAATTGATGGAGGGTCAGTTGCTTTTGGAGCGGATGCTGGAGGTTACATTACTGGAAGGGGCAGGGTCACAAATGGTAACCTCTACATTGATAAGGTAAACTTTGTCATGGAGCTTGGGTAGAATCTTCTGAGTGTATCTCAATTTTGTGATCAAAGTCATAACATGCTTTTCACCGAGCATGAGTGCATTTTTCTCAAGCCTGGGTGGTTATTCCTTAAGAGCATATCCTGCTCAGAGCCCCCATGAGAGGGAATATGCAAAAGATGGACTTGCAAGAAACATCTCCCTCGGGAGAAGTTTCATGCTTTCTACCTAAAGCAAATAGTGATGAGTCTTTCCTCTATGTAAAAGAACGTGCCATGTAAACTTTAAAAACATGAATAAATTGATTAAGAATGATTTGGTAACTGGAATGCCAAAGAAAGAGTTAACAAGTGATGACCATTGTGTTGCATGCTTCAAAGGGAAGCAACACAAGGTGTCTCACAAGCCAAAGGAAAGAAACTCTATCACTACTCCCTTACGCTTGTTACATATGGATCTCTTTAGCCCCATCAGTGTAATGAGTCTAGGAAGGACCTCATATTGTTTAGTGATCACATATGACTTTACAAGATTCACTTGGGTCTTCTTTCTAAGAACTAAGGATGAGACTCCTGAGATCTTAAAGAGTTTTTCTTGAAGATTGAGAATCAATGTGATCATAAGGTCAAGACAATAAGATGTGATCAAGGAACTGAATTCAAGAACCAAATCCTTGATACATTTTATGATGAAAAGGGTATTACAAGACAATATAATGCTCCTAGGACTCCTCAGCAAAATGGTGTTGATGAGAGGGAGAAACGGGACACTAATTGAAGCTGCAAGAACTATGTTGTCTGACTCTAAACTAGTCATCACCTTCTAGGCAGAAGCAGTAAACATCGCTTGCTAGGTGCAAAACAAAGTTTTAGTAGTCAAGACTCATGGTAAGACTCCTTATGAACTTTGGCAGAAGATAAAACCTTTCATTGGTTTTCTCTTATCATTTGGATGTTCTTGCACCATCTTGAATACCAAAGACCAAATAGCCAAATTTGATGAGAAATTAGATGAAGGACACTTTATTGGATACTCTTCTCAAGCCAAGGCTTATAGAGTATACAATCTTAGAACTAGAATAGTTGAGGAGTCAGCCAATGTGACTTTCAATGAGTACACTCCTAGTGTGAATGGTTTTTGTCACACCCCAACCTTAACGGTGGAATCGTCGAGATGTGACAGTTAAGATTGTTCATAGCCACATAACGCTATCATTTAATCAAAATATTATTATCATAAGTTTCAAAGTATGCAAATTACAACCAAGAGTCTCAAACAGGAAATAACATAACATAAGACAAATCCAAGTCAATTTATTCATTAATCTAGGTCCAAATCCTAGGCGTGAGCAAACTTCAAAAGATGACATCAAGCTTGAGCATTTCCTGAAACATGTTAAAAATAAAGGTCAACTATGAAAGTTGATGAGTTTCCAAGGGTTTAATATACATAAATATGTCAAAATGTTTTCAAGTAGCAATTCATGTCAATGGTTATGAATTATGCAAGATTATAGAACATATATAGCTACAATCAAACCTTGACCAAGATTAAAATTACAAGTTTATAACGATTAGCTAAGTGTATTTGGCTCCCATGATGAACAAGTCATACATCATCAGGAGTCAGCAATACATCGGCTTTAGCACCAAATAGGCTTGTGAGGCCTATAGATCTATGACGTCGCCAGGCTAGCAATAGTTACTGATTGTCAACATATAATTGTAGGAACGGTGAAGGGTATGCAATTACAACACAACAACACAATGAGGAGAGTTCCTTAGAACACTTAACAGATCAAATAGGGAACTGGCTAACTTATGTGAAAGATGCTAAGAACACAAGTAAAACTGAGACAAAACAAGATAGCTAACAACACAAGTATTTGGTTTTCAAGAATGTTGTATATTGCTTCTCAAGTTCTTTTACAAATGTTAGAAAGCATACGATGGAAAGTTACAAGTACTTGACATACTTTACACTACATCCTACAGCCGGCCATACTTTGAAGGCCAACTGGATACATAAGACTAGACAACAACAAAATCAAATGTAGAGTCAAAAGGCAGATTGCCTTTTGACTAGTGACTATGACATGCCATAGCTCACATCCTAATATATTACAAAAAGGGTAAAAGTACATAAAGTAGAAAGCACAGACTCAAGACCTCAATGTACAGTTACCGAAAGCATGGACCTTTTCACCAACTCATGTAAGTTGGTGACTAAACAGAGTTGCAGCGGAAAGGTGGTCCAGCTTTATGGTAAAGTACATTAGATAAAAGCATGTATCTAAAAGTCTTTGGAAGAAATTTGTCTTCACTCTTTGGCTTCAGAAGAATTTTTCTTTGAAGCTTCGGAAGACTTCACTTTTGGCTTCGGAAGATGTTGGTCTTGGCTTCAGAAGATTTTACACTTAGAATATTTCTAATGCAAGGTGTAAAACTCCCGAAGCATTTCTACTTCTGTTCTTCAGTGCATGCATGCAGAGAGACTTTGGATGTTTTGGTTGCATCAGACTTATAGGAATCCTTACAAGCTCCCCCTAGGCTGATGCTACCAAAACATTTGAAGATCTTCAGCTTTTGACAGTCCTCATAATGATGATGACCATGCCCTTCTTCATTAGATGGTCAGGATCACTCAGACTCTCATAGTATCTTCTCATCTCAAAGAGATCAAACAGAGGTAGGTTGAATAAGTCTTGCCATGTGTAGAGATCTTCACCACCTTGATCTCTGATCATATGCCATCTCTCTGGATTAGTTGTGAAGGTCCAGGATAAGAGGGTCTCTCAGATGCAAGAGGAGCCACTTGGATTGGAGTTGATTGGGCTGCCTCTTCATGCACATCCTCTAGTTAATCTGACTCAGCCTGAGGTATAGAGGTGGATGATATAGACTTCTTCTTCTTCTTTTACTTTGGTTTAGAAGCCATCCTCTTCCTCCTCTTTGAGGACTTTAACTGAGAAGACTGGTCTGCATCACTTTGTTGATCAGTCTTGTCTTGCTCAGTTGGGTGTTCCTCCCTCATAGGTTCAGAAGGAGAGGGAGTTTGACCCTGCTGTGGATCAGAAGATGAAGCTTGCTGAGGTTCAGCAGGAGGTCCAGGTTGTGTTGTCTTAGGTTGTTCAACCTTAACCTCCACTTTAGTAGGAGCTTGACTTGGAGGGGAGTGTAAGTCAATTAGTTATCCACTTTTGATCTTCGGTTTGATTACCATAATGTTCTCATCCATCGTAGATAGAGACATAGGGCCAAGTCTCCTTCCGGAGAATCCATACAGCTTCAAGAAGCTCATCATCCTTTGTCTGTCAGCAAACTTCTTCATGCTCTTTTGGATAATGGCTCTTGACTTTGCAGCCTTTTGTGAGATAGCTTAAGAAGAGTATCCAATAAAGTGCCCATCATCTGATTTCTCAGCAAACTTGGCAATTTGATCTTTGGTATTCAAGATGGTGCAAGGACATCCAAATGACCTGAGAAAACTAATGAAAGGTTTTCTCTTGTGCCAAAGTTCATAAGGAGTCTTACCATGTGTCTTAACCACTAAAACTCTGTTTTGCACATAGCAAGCAGTGTTCACTGCCTCTGCCCAGAAGGTGATGGGCAGTTTAGAGTCAGACAACATAGTTCTTGCAGCTTCAATTAGTGTCTTGTTTCTCCTCTCAGCAACACCATTTTGCTAAGGAGTCCTGGGAGCACTAAATTGTCTTGTAATACCTTTTTCATCACAAAACGTATCAAGGATTTGATTCTTGAATTCAGATCCTTAATCACATCTTATGGTTTTGACCTTGTGATCACATTGATTCTCAATCTTTAAGATGAAATTCTTTAGAATCTCAGGGTCTCATCCTTAGTTCTAAGAAAGAAGACCCAAGTGAAACTTGTAAAGTCATCTGTCTTCACCAAACAATAAGGGGTCCTTTCTAGACTTATTACACTGGAGGGGCCAAAGAGATCCATATGTAATAAGTGTAGGGGATAAATGATGGAATTTCTTTCCTTTGGCTTGTGAGATACCTTGTGTTGCTTCCTTTTTAGGCATGCAACACAGTGGTCATCACTTGTAAACTCTTTCTTTGGTATTCCAGTTACCAAATCATTCTTAATTAATAAGCAGGGACTAGGATCTTGTGAGATAACTTCTTCATGCATCACTTGTAAACTCTTCCAAAGCACTGAAGTCTGCTGCACTGAAAGCAAGATCTTCCGTAGGTCCAGTCATCAAAACTTCCGAAGTCATCAAAACTTCCGAAGTCATCAAAACTTCCGAAGTCATCAAAACTTCCAAAGTATTGAAGGTCAAGTCTAAGCTTCCAAAGATGGTGTGGAAGTCAAAGAAAGACCAAGTGGCTGAATGTTCTTCATCAACATCAGCCAATGATCCTTCTAGCATGACTATAGGATCAATTACTGTTGCATTGTCTTCAACTTCTTTTGATGAGCCCAAGACCAATGAGGCTTGGGTTTCCAAATGTATCTAATCATCTCTTTTGTGCAGGAACAGCTCAAGACAAACAGAAATGTATGGATCATTGATAGTGGCTGATCTAGGCACATGACAGGCAATAGGTCACTACTCCAAAATTTTGAAAGAATTGATGGAGGACCAGTTTCTTTTGGAGGAGATGCAGGAGGTTACATTACAGGAAGGGGCAAGGTCACAAATGGTAAGCTCAGCATTGAAAAGGTAAACTTTGTCAAGGAGTTTGGGTACAATCTTCTGAGTGTATCCCAATTTTGTGATCAGAGTCATAACATGCTCTTCACTAAGCAGGAGTGCATTGTTCTCAGGCCCAAGGTGGTCATTCCTCATGAGCACATCTTGCTCAGCGCCCCCAGGAAAGGGAACATGTACAAGATGGACTTGCAAGAAACATCTCCCTCAGGAGAGGTTTCATGCTTTCTGTTTAAAGCAAATAATGATGAATCTTTCCTCTGGCATAAAAATGTGCCATCTAAACTTTAAAAATATGAATAAATTAATTAAGAATGATTTGGTAACTGTAATACCAAAGAAAGAGTTTACAAGTGATAAGCACTGTGTTGCATGCCTGAAAGGGAAGCAACACAAGGTATCTCACAAGCCAAAGGAAAGAAATTCTATCATTAATCCCCTACACTTATTACATATGGATCTCTTTGGCCCCACCAGTGTAATGAGTCTAGGAAGGACATCTTATTGTTTGGTGATCACAGATAATTTTACAAGATTCACTTGGGTCTTCTTCCTTAGAACTAAGGATAAGACCCTTGAGATTCTGAAGAATTTCATCTTAAAGATTGAGAATCAATGTGATCACAAGGTCAAAACCATAAGATGTGATCAAGGAACTGAATTCAAGAATCAAATCCTTGATACGTTTTGTGATGAAAAAGGTATTACAAGACAATATAGTGCTCCCAGGACTCCTTATCAAATGGTGTGTGTGCTGAGAGGAGAAACAGACACTAATTGAAGCTGCAAGAACTATGTTGTCTGACTCTAAACTGCCCATCACCTTCTGGGCAGAGGCAGTGAACACTGCTTGCTATGTGCAAAACAGAGTTTTAGTGGTTAAGACACATGGTAAGACTCCTTATGAACTTTGGCACAAGAGAAAACCTTTCATTAGTTTTCTCAGGTCATTTGGATGTCCTTGCACCATCTTGAATACCAAAGATCAAATTGCCAAGTTTGCGGAGAAATCAGATGGTGGGCACTTTATTGGATACTCTTCTCAAACTAAAGCTTATAGAGTATACAATCTTAGAACTAGAGTAGTTGAGGAGTCAGCCAATGTGACTTTCAATGAGCACATTCCTAGTGTGAAAGGTTCTGGTCCGGATTGGCTATTTGATCTTGATTTAGTTACCAATTGTTTTAACAAATCTTGTGAGAATGTTTCAGGATCTACAGATATATTACCTACAAGTGATCCTGACCCAATATTTGAGCTTAGAAGACCTTCAAGTTACACATCTTCAGCTCCAGTGGTAACTATTCCTACAAATGAAGCTTCTACCAGCACATCAATGACATATTCTGCTGATGCTTCTGGGGTGCCTTCAAATTCCAGCTTAGAGGCACAAAACTCAGAAGAAGGAACTTCAAATGTTGGAGAAAATGGTGGTGACAACCACTGCATTGAAGACAACATCAATGATGTCACACACTTATTGGATCAAGTCAATCTTGATAAGTGTGCTGATGTGGAGGGTGAATCTTCTTTGTCAGATCAGAATTTTTCAAATTTAGAGATGTCTAAGCAATTTGTTGTGATCCCTCAGCTAAGAATCCACAAGTCTCATCATACCAGAAACATCATTGGAGATGTTGATTCAGGGGTGGGAACAAGAGGACAAACCCATGAAGTAAATATTTGTTTTCACTCTTGTTTCTTGTCCCAGATAGAGCCAAAGAAAATTGATGAGGCTCTAAAGGATGGAAGTTGGGTTGAAGCTATGCAAGAAGAGCTGCTTCAATTCAAAAGGGAAAAGGTTTGGAACCTATGTCCTCTTCCTCAAGGGAAGATACCATAGGAACCAAATGGGTTTTTAGGAATAAGAAGGATGATAGAGGACTTGTCATCAAGAACCAAGGCAAGACTAGTTGTTCAAGGATACACTTAAGGAGAAGGAATTGACTACATAGATGTTTTTGCTCATGTAGCAAGACTTGAAGCTGTTAGGATATTCCTAGCTTTTGCTGCATCCAAGAACTTCAAGGTCTACCAACTTGATGTCAAGTGTGCTTTTCTCTATAGGGTGATTGATGAAGAGGTGTATGTCAGACAACCACCTGGGTTTGCAGATCCTGATCATCCTGATTATGTCTACAGGCTTGATAAAGCTCTTCATGGGCTGCACCAAGCACCGAGGAAGTGGTATGAGACTCAATCTCAGTATCTCTGTAAACATGACTACAAAAGGGGTACTATAGATGGAACTCTCTTCATCAAAGGAACAAGAAATGACATAATGCTAGTTCAAGTATATGTAGATGACATTATCTTTGGGTCAACTAATCCAAAGCTCTGCAAAGACTTTGAGAAGCTGATGAAGGACAGGTTTGAAATGAGTGCCATGGGGGAACTCAATTTCTTTCTAGGAATTCAAGTGAAGCAAGTTGACAATGGCATCTTCATAAGTCAGTCAAAGTATGTACAAGACATACTTAAAAGGTTCAACATGACTGATTGTAAGGTTGCTAAGACACCCATAGCCAGAAATCACTCCCTTGGACCTGATCTTGAGAGGGAGTGTGTTGATGAGCATCTCTATAGGGCAATGATTGGGTCTCTTATGTACCTCACAGCTAGCAGGCCAGATATCATGTTTGCTACATGCATTTGTGCAAGATATCAAGCCAACCCTAAGATGTCACACCTGGTCACTATCAAAAGAATTTTAAGATATCTCAAAGGTGCTCCATCACTTGGCATTTGATATCCAAAGAATTCTGACTTTAATCTGTATGCATATACAGATAGTGACTATGGTGGTTGCAACATGACTGCAAAGTCTACATCAGGGGGATGTCAATTTCTTGGTGGAAGAGTAGCCTCTTGGCAATGTAAGAAACAATCCTATGTGTCTGCATCAACTGCTAAGGCTGAATACATTGCTGCTGCAAGCTGCTGTGCTCAAGTGCTTTGGATTCAAAATCAGATGCTGGACTACGGATTCAACTTTAAAGAGACTCCCATTCACATAGACAACAATAGTGCTATCTCCATCACAGAGAATCCTGTGCAGCACTCAAGGACAAAGCATATTAATATCAGGTACCATTTATTAGAGATAACTTTGAAAAGGGATTAATCAAACTAGTCAAAGTTAACACAAATGAACAATATGCTGATCTGTTCACCAAAGCTTTTGATGAGCAAAGATTTAAATATCTTGTATCAGCTATTGGGATGATTAACTTTGAATAGCTTTTCTTAAAACTTAATCATATTTATTTATAAAACCTGTGTGTCTTAAGTTGTCTATTTTATCACCCTCATAAGCCCTTGTTTTTCTTTGGAAGAAAATCTTTTCAAAAGACTTTTCTTAGATTTTTGAAAATCTTAATCTCTTCGGAAGATTTAAAATTACCTTTGGAAGAAATTTATATCTTAGTAAACAAATAATTGCTTTAGTACTTTTACCTTCGGAAGAAATTTCTGAAATATCTTCCGAAGCTTAAAATCAACTTAAGTACTCTGTATGTTTTCAAAGAACAAGTTTCTTCCGAAAGCAATTTACCTTCAGAAGTATTTATTCTGCTAAGAATTAAAATTTGAGTGTAAATTCTCTTCCGAAGCAAAATTCTCAAAAACGTTTGAAATATCTTCCGAAGCCAATTTGCCTTCGGAAGCTTTTTCTTCAGAACTTCGAAGCAAATAACCTTTGGAAAATTTCTCGACTTCCAAGAAAACTACTTTTTGGGCAAAAGTAAACTACTTTTTAGAGATGGGACCGACATCCGGATTGTCTCAAATCCTTTTCACATAAATACCCAACGGTTCTCCCCTCTTTCACTATCTTCCTCAATTACATTATTCTTTAAGCCTAAATTCTCCTAAACTGCCTTTGTTCTGCATCTTTCTTCATCCTTAAGCTTCTAAAATGGCCAACCTAAACCGCAGAAACAACCCAGATTTCTCCATGCAAGTTCTCAGGCAACACAACCATGTTGCTCTGTTAAGCTCTAAGAAAGATGAAAGTTTCTCAGAGATTTGCCGTTTCTTAGGTCTATCCAACTACTTCACCTCCCTAACCATTGATCCTACTCTCTATGAGGATCATCTGCTTGAATTTGGAAGACCTTGCCAAGAGGTCATTATGGATGGGAGAAGGCACTGTCGGCACAGTGCAAGGGAGGACAATCTTCATCACTCAGGCCATCATGAAACACACACTTGCAGCTGGATGATGAAGAAGGTGAGTGTCCTTCCCTCAAAGGAAGTTGTCAATCATTCCTTTTGAGAAGATGGGCTATGAGGTGAGATTTCTCTGTAAAGACCTTCAGGAAAGGAAGGTTCATCCCAGTGGAAATACTTGCTTCATGTGGTTATCCACAGCTTGTCAAAGAAGCATGGAGGATGGGACCAGATTCCTGAAGATCTCTCCTTCATAGTACATGGAATGGTTTAAGGGGTCAAGTTCAGGTACTCTCAGTTGTTTATACGATTTGCTTGCTAACTTGGACTCCTTAGAGTATTATATGTTTCCTAGATATGTCAACACATTATCAACTATGAACTAGGCTCACAGTTGAGGAAACAGATAATGGTTCTAAATTGGGACAGATGAAGCTCGGCATCTTTAAAATTATGAAGAAGCCAACTGTAGGCTTCTTTGGGGTAGAAACAGCACTTGTCCTAAAAATGTTAGAGCTTATTGCTCAAGGTGACAACCTAGCAACACAAACTAGTGTTGAACCCACACCTTCTACCTCCCAACCACCAAAAAGGCCACAAATCACCCTCACCTACTAAAGAAAATCCAACAAACCCTGCTCAAGCTATTGAGTCTGTGCACGCCCCTATATACTCCACCCATACAGGAGGAAGTGGACACTAGAGCTCCCACTTCCCCTGAGGAGAAACCACTCCCATCTCTTCAACATCAGGGATGAGGTCCTCATGCTCACCCTGATGAGCTCATAAGCCAAAACTGCCTTAGAGCCTCACTCTGAGTCTCAACACTCAAATGAACAACCTTTGGGGGACAGTTATTACCATCCCAGCCTTTAGATTAATCAACCCATTCCAAACCTCTCATTCTATAATGATGAAGACTTAGGTTTCTGTGGGGTACCATGAGTTTCTCTCTACTTTTCCCCTACTCAAAGAGAGATAAGTACTCCTGAGTCTCCTTTGTTCTAGCCCACATCAGTCACGTATCACTGAGGTGGATACTTCTGAACATGTTCAGGATATCCATATGGAAGAGGCTTCACTTCTGTAAGTGATTATATCATTAAGACCTCAACCATGGCAACTCAGCCCATTGACACCTCAACTGAGCATGTCAATGTGCAGAGGAAATCCAGCAGCCACGAACCTAAGGCTGGTGGTGAGAGAGAGGACTTTGGTCCAATCATCTCATCCCCCAATGATTCTTCTGATGAAGATGAGGGGAATCTGAGACTAAAGGTGCAAAAACAGTCAAAAACATGCTCATATTTAGTCTCTAACGTTAGTCACCTTGAATCTCAGGTGACTACCCTACATAATAGGGTCAATGATTAGCAACTTGAGATATCATATCTTAGGGAAAACTAGCTAGGAGACCTTTAAGAGGAGATCAACCAAGAATAAAAGAACCAGTGAATGTGATTGACCTAACCTCTAGCTCATCTTTGCAAGTGGGTGATGCTACCAAAAAGGGGGAGAAAGTCATTACAGTCACAGAACCTGGGAGTTCTTCAGGATGTATGGACATTGAGGATTCACCATCCTCTCTTGCAACTGTGCATACTTAGCAACTTCCTCAAGTTCATATTAATGTGGACATTATAGACTCTTTCATTAGGAGTCTCTTTAAGGAAGGCATTCCAAGAGCTGTGTCATCTCCACCTCAAGGAACTTCAAACTACATTTATTTGTGGAGTGTATGATGCTGATAGAAGAGCCCTCATTCTTCATAGAGTCAAGGGCCAGCAAGAAGTATTCAATTTTCAGACCTTGAACTACTTGAAGGTCTTGACATGATCAACACATTGCCCAAATCAATCAAGACAAGCTGACAGGTTAGCACTCACGATTCAAGACAGAATTAAGGAAGAGTTCAATCTTAGAAGGAGACAAAGGCAATCAGGTAATGTTCATTGTCAACTGGATGCTGAGGCAGACCCTAAGATTAGCTTCAAAGGAAAAACCTTGGCTGAAGGCCCAGTGATAGAGCCTGTGAGCCCTGTCATACCAACAACTACTTCAGAATGCATTCCCTCAGTGAAACACCTGCTGGCGAAGGTGTCTCACAACCTCTCTCTGGCCCGAGCTTGGATGCTACACCAAGCAATGAAGGTCAAAGCTCTCTCCACCCTGTGTCAAAAAGGTCTGTGGTTGACAAAGGGAAAAGGATTCTAACTCCTGAGGAGATTGAGGAGGAGGAGAGAGAGAGGAGAGAAGCTAAGGGAGAAAGGGAGAAAGTTCCTCTGGGTCTTTAGGCTTTATGCAAGCTGCAATCAGGGCTACCCCTAGACCAAACACTCAAGAAGATGAGTTGAGGGCAGTCAGGATTACTTACCTGCAGAAGGAACTATGACATAGATGAGATTATATCTATCCCCTTAGAGCAATTAAATGAACTGGCTGACATAGAAGTGTCAAGAGAGATGAAGGAAGCAGAGGATGCAAGGTTACTTCTCCAATTCAAAGAGGAGAAGAGACAGAAGAGGTTATACAAGCATGCTCCAACTCTCTCTCCAGTTCAAGAAAGCCCTGTGCAAGAGGATGTGGTAGCTACACAAGAACCTCAGGTAGACAAGGAATAGAAAGGCAAAACATGATCAACTACCTGAGTGCCACAGGTCTCTACCAGGCAACAGCACTTCTTCCCTTGTCCTTTGAGTATATTGAGTTTGAGTATCTCAAACAGCTTGAACTTCAAGTGCTCAATGAACAAAAGGCAACAAAGAAAAAGATGAGGGAAGATGCTGCAAAGTCGAGAGCTATCATCCAAAATAGTATGAAGAAGTTTGCTGACAGACAAAGGATGATGAGCTTCTTGAAGCTGTATGGATTCTCCGGAAGGAGACTTGGCCCTATGTCTCTATCCATAATGGATGAGCATATCAGGGTAATCAAGCAGAAAATCAAGAGTGTAGAGCTGATTGACTTACACTCCCCTCCAAGTCAAATCCCACCTGAAGTGGAGGTTAAGGTTGAACAACCTGAGATAACACAACCTGGACCTCCTGCTAAGCCTCAGTAAGCTTCATCTTTTGAACCACAGCAGGGTCAAACTCCCTCTCCTTCTGAACCTATGAGGGAGGAACACCCAACTGATAAAGACAAGGATGATCAACAAGGTGCTGCAGATCAGTCTTCTCAGTTGAAGTCTTCTAAGAGGAAGCAGAGGATGGCTTCCAAACCAAAGTCAAAGAAGAAGAAGCCTCAATCATCCACCTCTACACCTCAGGCTGAGTCAGATCGACCTGAGGAAGTGCATGAAGAGGCAGCCCAATCAACTCCAATTCAAGTGGCTCCTCTTGCAGCTGAGAGACTCATCTTATCTCGGACCTTCACTACTAATCCAGAGAGATGGCATGTGATCAGAGATCAAGGTGTTGAGAATGTCTATACATGCCAAGACATAATCAACTTACCTCTGCATGATCTCTTTGAGATGAGAAGATATTATAAGAGTCTGAGTGATCCTGACCATCTGATGAAGAAAGGTATGGTCATCATCATCCTGATGACTACCAACATCTGCAGATCTTCTAAATGTTTTGGTAGCATCAGCCTAGGGGGAGTTTGTAAGGATTCATATAAGTCTGATGTAGCCAAAACATTCCAAGTCTCTCTGCATGCATGCACTAAAGAACAGAAGTAGAAATGCTTCGAAAGTTTTACACTATGCACTAGAAATATTCTAAGTGTAAAATCTTCCGAAGCCAAAACCAACATCTTCTGAAGCCAAAAATAAAGTCTTCCGAAGGTTCAAAGACAAAGTCTTCCGAAGGTTCAAAGACAAAGTCTTCCGAAGCCAAAGAGTGAAGACAGATTTCTTCCGAAGACTTTTAGAGATATGCCTTTATCTGATGTACTTTACCATAAAGCTGGACCATATTTCCGCTGCTACTCTGTAAAGTCACTAACTTACATGAGTTGGTGAAAAGGTCCATGCTTTTGGTAATTGTACATTGAGTTCTTGAGTCCATGCTTTCTACTTTATGTACTTTAATCCTTTTTGTAATATATTAGGATGTGAGATATGGTATGCCATAGTCACTAGTCAAAAGACAAATCTGCCTTTTGACTTTACATTTAATTTTGTAGTTGTCAAGTCAATTGTATCCAGCTGGCCTTCAAAGTATGGCTGGCTGTAGGATGTAGTATATGTATCTCAAGTACTTGTAACGTTTCTTTATACTTTGTAACATTTGTAATAGAACTTAAGAAGCAATATACAGCATTCTTGAAAACCAATTACTTGTGTTGTTTTCCATCTTGTTCTGTCTCATATTTACTTGTGTTCTTAGCATCTTTCATTAACAAGTTAACCAGTTCCCTATTTGATATGTTCAGTGTTCTAAGCAACTCTCCTCATTGTGTTGTTGTGTTGTAAGTGCTACCCTTCACCGGTCCTGCAGAGATGCATCTTCCACCTGAAAGCTCCAGTCAAAGCCTCCTTCTTCAACAGCAACTGCAGCTTGCTGCTTTGGCTTCTCATTCTGGGGAGCTCTTTCAGTGTAGTTTGGTCTAGCTTGTGTTTGGATACCATTTGTCCTTGGTGCCTTACACTCCCTTGCACAGTGTCCCATCTGATTACAGTTGTAACACGTTACATTGCTTTTATCCAGCCCAAACTTTCCACTGGCTGCATTGCTTGGAAACTTTCTTCATGTCCTCTTATAGAACTTCTTGGCTCTGTGAGTGAAAAGAGCCATCTGCTAAACTATCTCCATGTACTCCAGATCATCTGGATGGATACAGTCCAGGTCTATAAGGGTGAAGAGAAAGTTGCTTGTGGTCTCATCAGCAGAGACAAAGGCATGAGAAGAACTTGTCTCTTGGAAAGGACTTCCTTGAGTGTAGCTTTCTCTTGGAGTCTCTGGGAAGGTGATGAAAGGGCCCTTTTGTGAGTTGTCAGGGTAGCATATAAGATGATGTTGTTGTTCAATGCTCTCCCTTTCAACCACATGGAGGCCTGAACTCAGTTGATTGCTGGAGTTACCAAATGAGTTTTGCATATTCATCTCCATCTGGTAGCCACTAAGAATACCATACAACTATGAGAGAATAAGAGTCTTAAGGTTCTCAGTCCTCTTGATAACAACACAATAATGTGTCCATTGTCTAGGAAGAGAGGACATAAACTTCCTTACAATGTCCCTGTTCTCAAGAGTTACTCCAACATCCATTAGAGTATCCACAATCTCAACATACCTGAAGTATTGTTCAGTCATGGTTTCACCTACCTTGAAGGTGAAGTTTTCAAACTGCTCCTTCAGGAGATCCTTCTTGTTCTCCTTTGCTTCAGTGGACCCTTCATACAATAGCTTTAGTGCTTCTCATAGTTGCTTGGCAGTTTTGCACTTCTTGAAGCCTCCGTATTTGAAGGGCTGTCATGGCTTTCTGATCAATCTCTATTCTCTTCCTGTCTTCTTCAGAGTAATCAGCCACAGCCTTTGGAATCATACCACCACCAGCAGAAGTTGTGCTTGGTATGTAAGGTCCTTCAACAACAAAGTCCCACATCCTAGAGTCTTGAGACTTGATGAAGCCTTCCATTCTTTGACACCAAGTATCAAAGTCTTCAGGAGTGATCAGTGGAGACTTTGTCATAGTCCTAGTTTCCATATCAGCTTTGGTAATAGCTGCCATTTGAGTTGTTAAGTATTTTGTATGTATGAGGGATCTTAAGATGGTGAGGTCTTATATCAAGAGCCTGGAATGCTCTGATACCAAAGACCAGTGAAGGGTATGCAATTACAACATAATAACACAATGAGAAGAGTTCCTTAGAACACTTAACAGATCAAATAGGGAACTGGTTAACTTATGTGAAAGATGCTAAGAACACAAGTAAAAATGAGACAGAACAAGATAGCTAACAAACACAAGTATTTGGTTTTCAAGAATGTGTATATTGCTTCTCAGTTCTTTTAAATGTTACAAAGCATACGATGGAAAGTTACAAGTACTTGAGATACTTTATACTACATCCTACAACCGGTCATACTTTGAAGGCCAGCTGGATACATAAGACTAGACAACAACAAAATCAAATGTAAAGTCAAAAGGTAGATTGCCTTTTGACTAGTGACTATGACATGCCATAGCTCACATCCTAATATATTACAAAAAGGATAAAAGTACATAAAGTAGAAAGCACATACTCAAGACCTCAATGTAAAGTTACCAAAAGCATGGACCTTTTCACCAACTTATGTAAGTTGGTGACTAAACAGAGTTGCAGTAGAAAGGTGGTCCACTTTCTGGTAAAGTACATCGGATAAAAGCATGTATCTAAAATTCTTCGGAAGAAATCTGTCTTCACTCTTTGGTTTCGGAAGATGTTGGTCTTGGCTTCGAAAGATTTTACACTTAGAATATTTCTAATGCAAGGTGTAAAATTTCTGAAGCATTTCTACTTCTGTTCTTCAATGCATGCATGCAGAGAGACTTTGGATGTTTTGGCTGCATCAGACTTATAGGAATTTTTACAAATATAATGTATCTCATATGAAGCTCACAATAATACAAATAACCATGACAAATATATAAGTATGAATTGCATGTGTGTTACAAGTATAAAACGTTTAAAAATGTAAGTTGATAAGTTTAACATGTTTCACCCTAAAATGGTGTGAAATAATTTAAAAATGGGCAAGGAAACTCACTTGATCGATACGTATATAATTGGAGATTAATAAGAATAATAAACGTCGTTCCAACATAATCCTTCACAAGTACCTAAATATATATATTTACTAGATTTAACATCTAATAATAAGTTTAACGAATTTACGAGGACTAGGGTTTCAATTTGGGATTTGGGGATTTATTAACTAAATTAAATAAAATGAAATAATTAATTATGTTTTGATTCAATGAGAATTGAAATATACTAATTGAGTATTTTAGTATAAAGAAATGCAAAGGAAATCATTTGTAATAAAATTTAGTTATAAGTTTGAATAAACTTTTATAGCTTTTAAAATAATTATCATTTAAACAATAATATATATATAGATATTGTTTGAACAAATAATTTAGTGATTTAAACCACTATTTAAAGTCTATTTTATAAGAAAATAAACTAAATATATTATTTGTCTAAAATATTTTATAAAAATATTAAGATATTTTATAAAATAAATTTGTAGAAAATAGTATGATGTCTTTAAAAATTAACAAGTTTATAAATTGATTTTTTTATAAATTTAAAAAAAGCTAGATTTAAATTGAAGGCCTAAAAGCCTTAAAACAAAAACATGAGATTCCCCGGATTCGAACCGGGGACCTCCTGTTCAAGGGGCAAGTATGTTACCAGTGAACCAAGGGCCGTGGCCGTGTTAGGTCTCGGCCCTTAAAGGTTAAAACACAATAATCACAGAAAGCCCCAAATTCAAAGAACCCTAAAATTGTTCTTAGATAAAATTGAACATCAATTCAATGTTGTTAATGCTAAAGATCATGGGGCTTTTGTTCCCCATGTAAAATCAAGTAGGTATGTGATTTCAATTTCCCGGTATCAAAGTGTTAAACACAAGAACAGGTGACGAACAGGTCGCGACTGAGGTTGAATTCAATTTGTGTGCAAACGATTATGAAAACCAAATTAAACTCGAGTGAAGCTTCAAAGGACAATCACGAATCAAAGCCATTAATCAATTTCAGACTTTGAAGTCCAGATGATGGTGTTCGACTAGTTGCAGGTTTGCGACGAAGATGATGATCGAATTTGATGTTTGGATTTGTACAGGTGGAATTGAGATTTGTATTCGATTAAGGGTTGATAGATGATCGTTTATGTTGAGTTAATTAGATTATTATTGAGGTTTAATGATTGAACGGCTCTAAGATTAAAGGTTTCGCTTATGAAATCGTTTGAGCTTAGTAACCAGTGTTTTAAACACCACTAGTTCATGCATTCGAGGTCAAAACATGTATACGAATGTATTTGGAACGGTTTGGGTATCAAAATCGGTTGAATTCGGTGGGTTTGGGCATCGCCGGAGCTCGGCCGGAGGTGGCTAGAGAGGCCGCCAGTTTTGCGGGGAGAGAGAAAGAGTTTTGTTTTGGGTTTTTACAATTTTACACAAATGGTCCCTTTGGTTTTTAGTTTATCATTTTATGTTTAGAACTTTCTTTTAATGTTTCAAAATTGGCAAAGTAACCCCCTGGACTTAATTCACTATAAGTTTAATCATTTTTAAGGTTTATAGTTTTTATAAATTATTATGGTTATTATTAGTATTATTATTATCATCATTACTGTAATTGTTAACTTTATTATTATTATTATTGCTATTTATTATTATTAATATTATTATTATTATTATTACCATTATTTTATTGTTTATTTATTTATTATTATTTATTATTATTATTATATTATTATTATTATTATTCATTTTTATTAATACTATTATTATCAATATTATTATTATTGTTATTAATATTATTATTATTATCTATTATTATATTCAATTTAATACATAAACTATTAACTTTCAAACTAACAAATGAACATAAGCAAACCATAAGTTTTATATTTGGTAACAATGGTCCTTACAAGAATAAACGATGCTAACTTTTAATTAACGGAAAATACAAGATGTTATAGTCTCCCCAACTTATAAGAATTTCATCCCGAAATTAAGAATGAAATTATACGAACAAAAACGGGTACTTTTTCTTCATATACTCCTTACGCTCCCAAGTAAACTCAGCTCCACGCTTATTCTCCCATCGAACCTTGACGATTGGGGTAGTTGTGGTTCTAGTCTTCTTCATGATACGATCCATGATTTCAACGGGTTTCTCAACAAAGTGTAATGACTCGTCGATCTGGATGTCTTCCAGCAAGACATGCAGACTTTCATCAACCAAACACTTTCTCAAATTTAAGACGTGGAAAACATGAAGAACTCCACTAAGGTCGGAAGGTAATCCCAGTTTGTAAGCCACTTTTCCGATCCTTTTCAGAATCTTGAAAGGTCCTACGAATCTTGGAGCTAGTTTACCCTTCTTTCCAAAGAGAACAACGCCCTTCCACGGTGAGACCTTAAGAAGGACCATGTCCCCAACTTGGAATTCCAATGGCTTACGTCGCTTATAGGCATAGCTCTTTTGTCGACTTCTTGCCACTTCAAGGTTCTTGCGAATTATGGAGACTTTGTCGGTCGTTTCTCGTATAAGTTCAGGACCAGTGATGAAGTTTTCACCAATGTCAGTCCAGCAGATTGGAGAACAACATTTACGACGATAAAGTGCCTCGAAAGGTGCCATCTTGATACTCGATTGGTAGCTATTGTTATACGAAAATTCGCGAGCGGTATATGCGTATCCCAGTCACCACCAAGTCAAGGACACAAAGACGTAGAAAATTCTCCAAGGTTTGGATGGTTCGCTCGGTTTGACCGTCCGTTTGAGGATGGTAAGTTGTGCTTAGATCCAACTAAGTACCCAAGAGTTCTTGCATAGACGAACGAAAATGCGAAGTGAAGTGCGCGTCTCGGTCGGATATGATGTGCAAAGGTACCCCATGACAACTCACAATTTCATCAATATATATACAACCCAACCTTGATGTTTTGTAAGTGCCACGTATGGGTATAAAATGTGCCGACTTGGTCAATCGGTCAACGATCACCCATATGCTATCATGACCACGAGAGGTTCGGGGTAGTTTAGTTATGAATTCCATGGATATGTGTTCCCATTTCCACATAGGAATCTCGGGTTGTTCAAGTAATCCACTTGGACGTTGATGTTCGGCTTTAACCTTCGTACACGTAAGGCACTTAGCTACATAAGTCGCTATGTCTTTCTTTATTCCAGGCCACCAATATTGACCACGCAGGTCCATATATATCTTATCGGAGCCGGGATGAATAGAATAACGAGTTTGATAAGTTTCGTTCATGATAAAGGTACGAAGGTTATCACGATTCGGAACCCAAATTCGATTCGCGAAGTACATCAATCCATTGGGTTTCGTTTCTAATTGAGTTAGAAGATTATGCTCCAATTCTTCTCTTATTCTTCCTTCTTGTTGAACCGCTTGTTGAGCCTCTAAAATACTAGTCTCGATGTCACCTTCGATCCTCAAATTTTGTAGCAGCACGGTAGTCTTGTTGACATCTAGACGGATCTCGGTATCAAACTCTCCCAAAGTATCAAACCATTATCGTCGATCGCGAATTTCTTGAAACGAGACCATCTTGTTATGGATCTTTCGACTTAGTGCATCGGCTACAACATTGGCCCTACCAGGATGGTAACGAATGTCATAGTCGTAATCACTAATCAAATCAACCCAACGACGTTGTCTCATATTAAGATCCTTTTGATTAAAAAACGTGTTGAAGGCTTTTGTGATCGGTGTAGACTATACATTGTGTACCATAAAGGTAGTGCCTCCAAACCTTCAAAGCAAAAACCACAACACCAAGTTCGAGATCATGTGTTTTGTAATTCACCTCGTGGACCTTCAATTGTCTCGATGCATATGCTATAACCTTTCCTTGTTGCATGAGAACACAACCAAGGCCTTGTTTAGATGCATCACAATACACGGTGAAATCGTCGTTTCCATCGGGTAGGGTCAAGATAGGAGCATTACAAACTTATGCTTTAACGCTTCAAAGGCTTCCTCTTGCTCGAACCCCCACTCGAATGGTTTATTCTTTGAAGTCAAGGAAGTAAGCGGCTTCACGATTCTCGAAAAGTTGGCAATGAATCGCCGGTAATAACCAGCAAGACCAAGGAAATAACGAACTTCGATTGGAGTTGTAGGAACACACCAATTCTTCACAGCTTCCACCTTGGCAGGGTCAACGTGAATTCCTTGGCTATTCACCACATGTCCTAGAAATTGAACTTCCTCAATCCAAAATTCACACTTCGAGAATTTTGTGTACAATTGTTCTTTCTTCAACAACTCCAGAACTTGTCGCAGATGAAGTTCATGATCGGTATTGGACTTGTAATAGATAAGTATGTCGTCAATAAAGACGATCACAAACTTGTCTAGATAAGGCTTGCATACTCGGTTCATGAGATCCATGAAGACAGCAGGAGCATTTGTTAAACCAAAAGGCATAACCATGAACTCATAGTACCCATAACAAGTACGGAACGTAGTCTTTAGGATATCATCATCGGGGACTCGTAGTTGATGATAACCAGAACGTAAGTCAATCTTCGAGAAAATGGCATCCTTGAATTCGGTCAAAAAGATCATCAATGCGAGGAAGAGGATAGTGGTTCTTGATGGTAAGCTTGTTAAGTTCACGATAGTCGATGCACATACGAAACGAACCATCTTTCTTCTTCACGAACAGAACAGGTGCACCCCAAGGTGAAGAGCTAGGACGAATAAAACCCTTCTCGGATAGTTCTTGAAGTTGACTAGATAGCTCTTGCATTTTCGATGGTGCAAGTCGATATGGTGACTTAGCCACGGGGTTTGCTCCCGGAATCAAATCGATTTTAAACTCGACTTCAGACACGGGAGGTAACCACTAAGGTCAGCGGGAAATACTTCAGGAAAGTCTCGTACAATCGGGACATCTTTAAGATCTTTCCCTTTGACTTTCGTGTTGACCACGTAAGCCAAGAAAGCCATATAGTTCTTGCTTAAGCATTTTCGGGCTTGAGTGCACGACATGAGTTTGAGCCCTTTAGAGGATTTCTCACCAAATACTTTCATTGTATCCCTAGAAGACAACGGAATACGAATGCACTTCTCGAATCGGTATGGTGTCTGGCTAACCAATCCATGTCAATGATAACGTCAAAGCTTCCAAGTTTCATAGGAATAAGATTGATGAAGAATTCATGCGCGTCGTGACTCAAAATACAATTACGAATAACAATATCAACGGTGATCGGTTCTCCATCGGTGACTTCAACGGTGAGAGGTCTTTCTAGTTTCGTATGTGGCTTAACAAGAATGGATTTAAACTCTAACTAGACAAAACTCTTATCGGCTCCAGAATCAAATAGAACGTAGGCATAAGTATTATTAACAAGGAACATACTTGTTCAGTTTTAAAGATATTTAACAATACAGGTAAAGCATCAAAAGAACTAGATCAAAAAAGTTGAGGTTGGGTTTAA